>SCLH01001926.1:21183-86085 GCA_004367855.1 Oikopleura vanhoeffeni | reverse complement strand
CAGCAACTTAAAAACAAAAAAAATTTTTATCCATGGAAGCAAAAAAAATACGCAAATTTTCATAGGATTGTGAATTTTTGTCTGATGTGCACCTAACCGAATAAAGCTAAAATTTGAAATTGAGTAATAATTCGTGGAAATATGGGCGCCGGTTAAAGTTGAGTTATTTAATTTCTTTGGTCATAGAATATTAGGTTATTAATCAATTTTTTGATCAACTCAAGGGTTATATTTTTTTGAGGGTTCTAATTTATCAGTTAAATGAGGTCCAAACCTTTTAGCAATGTAATTCTTTGGAAAAAAATTTCAAAGATTTGATGGCTATTAAAAAAAAATTAGGCTTTCTTATATAAGCTACACAAACAAACCTTAGGAAAAGTCTAAACTAGTTATAGGGTGTGGATTTATTAAATGAATTAAAATATCACCCCCTTCATACTGGGATTTAAAAGATCTTGGAAAAGTTATAAAATGATATTTCTTGAGCACAATCGAACTTTTTACTATAATAATAAAAAATTTGTGTTAATTACTACATTTGCAGTAAAAACAACAAATCCCTTAATTCTTTATACCTGCAGAAAAAGCATTAAATAAATGCAATTATACCAAAAAAAAGCAATAAGCATGATTCAAAATTATGTGGTCGGTAATCTATCGACTCGACAATTCAAAAACAAGCCCACAAATAATAAAATATTTTGAAGTTTAACTTTGGTAGGATTGTATGAATTTCGCAAACTATTTCGGAGGAAAACAAATTGCCCGTGGAACTTCAATAAATACTTTTTCTCTGACCGTAACTTTATCGAATAAAATTGTCGTTATATTCGTTTTTACATTGCAAAAATTATTTATTTATTTGCTCCAAAATCCGAAGCTGTGCATTTTATTTTAATGGGCTAAAATTTAAATTTAGTGGTGGTCGGTCTCTCGAGACATAATAAAAAAATATTATTAGAACGTGGGCAGAATCGGTTGCTTGATGTTCTCGGCATGATGGATGAGGATACCTGATAAAGCAATTTCAGCATCATCCACATATGGTTCTAGTCCTTTATTTGCCCAGCTAAATATGACCGAAACTTAATGGAAACAAAGGAGGAGGTGGTTGCGTGTCCTTTATGATGAATTTCTTCTAGAAATGGAGAAGAAATGGATTCAGATCAATTTAAAATCTACAAAAAACTATTTCAGGGATGTATCTATTCAAGTCTTGTTCAGAAATGAGTTTTTTGAAAAATTCGCATTTTAAAAAATATCCTGAAGGTCAGAAAAAAAATCCAAATTTACGTTTTTGTAAGAAAATGAAAAAACGTTAAAAAAGTTGAGGTGCGGTGATGTGATTGGCGCTTAAAACAAAAAAACTGCGTCAAATTTGGGTTTTCCCAACCTTCTGGTTCAAAATAATAAAAAATTCATAAGCACAACTTTTTTCGTCTTGGAAATTTCTGACATATAATTTAAGATATAATATCCGGAATTAATATATTAATATAAATTTCGAGAAAACTCTGAAAGTTGACCCGCTTTTTGACCTTGGACACCCTGAGCAAGAGTCACTTCTGGTTCGAATATATTATTTTTGGCATTATTTGTAATTTTGAATCAAATTCAGCTTTGCCTGGTGTTACCTTTGGCAAAGTCATTGGGAGTCCTACTTCATTCATTTTTAAATATCGAAGAACTGGAAGTGGTTCATGGCGATCATATAAAAAATCTAATGGGGATGAAAACTTATTGGAAAGTGCCAAACATTTATGATTTGGGAAAACGTTTTCGTAGATTTATCACCGAAATAACTGCTTCTGAAATCAGATTATATCCAGTTATTCAATCTCACGCAGGAAACTGGGATTTGATATATAAAACAGCAATATAAAAAGTTCAAATTAATTTTGGCTAAATTTTTTTGGTTTGAGTTGTTATATCTTATGTTACAATAAGTTATGTAGCAAAAAAGTTGAATTCATTTCCTATAGTGCACCAAAGTTTATTGTAGAAATGGAATTTCAAAAAACTAACCAGCCCTGGAAAAAACTCAAAATTTTGCAAGAAAAAAAAAGGACGTTTAACAGCCGAATTATCAGTTTTCTTAGTTAATTTGCATTTAATATTTGGGAAAATTTTGAAGTTTAATATTTAAACATTTACATGTCAGTTTCAAAAATTGCTTTTCTATTCAATCTTTTTGAAAAATTTAAAATCGTGTACACTGAAAACCGGATCTCAATTATTTTAACAAAAAAACATCCCGTCAATCAATGCATTATTTTTTGAGGTACTTTTTCCAAGCTGCTTGTGGACTTCTTCAGATTTAAATATGTTAATTAAAATCGAATATCAAACCTGCCATAAGTGAGAGTTGCTTGTTTTCGACTGGAATTATTTGCCTGGTACGAAAAAAATTTCACAATTAATTTTGCATTACAGCACAATCGACGAATTGAATAAACGATAACATTTATGATGGTCAAACAAACAAATAATCGAATAACGAACTGGGGTCGGGACTTCTTCTTGGTAAATACATTAACATATCACTTTTTTGTGACTTATAAAAACTTTGATTTCAGATGTGTCACTCGATCCAGAAAAATTCTGATCTGGAGATTCTAACAAAACATTTCACTTTTTGCCTTTCAAAATATTCAATCTGTAAAGGATGATTAGAATTTCACGCGGTTCAAGTCATTTCTGAAAAACGAAACCTTCAGTTATTCTTACCTCAAAAAAATTCATTCTTTACTTCTTTTGATGCGTCTGTATTTTAACAAAATTCTTTGAGGCTAATGAAACCTTTACCAAATGACGATGAATCATGCAATATCGGGAATTTTTCAAATTGACGTAAGTTTCATTAAAAACCTTCAAATACTTGGTTCAATTATTTTTTTTAATAACGAGAAAAAAAATGATAATGTATCTTCAACTTTTCTCATAGGCGGCTTTTTTTCAAATGCTGCTTCCTTGCATATTAAGTCGTTACTCCGAATTTCTCCGTTTTTAACAAATAAAAGAAAAAACTCACTTCAATTTTTTTATAAATTGTATTACTCAGATTTCATAATTTCAACAGAAAATTACGGTTAATGATATAGACTTTAAGTTAAGAGTTTAACCCTTTTTATATCTGAAATAAGATTTATTTTATCAATTTGCACCAATGGTTAAGTGAATGCGCTACATAATTCGGCTTATTAATTTTTAATCTATGGAAAATGTGCTTAAATTTCGTTTCGTTCGTTTTTTTTAATTTTTAAAATTGAGACATCTTTTGATGGTCAACAAACCTTTTTAATAAGAATTTCACCAGAGATTTATGAATTGGAAGTATGGGCATTGTGAAAAATGAGGAGAAAAAGGATTTCCAAAAATCATAAATATTTAAATTTAAAAACTAATTTTTAGCTTCCATGCCTGAAAGTTGGAATTTTGGCTCAGTGGAGGTTATTTGGAGGGTCGAAGTTTTAACCCCTTATGATAACTTGGCGCTGCTTTATCGGAAATCGTTTTCAACAGTTCAAACAATGGACGTAAAAAATGGCATTATTTGCATTTTGGAAGACGAGGAAGGCATATTCTCCACATGGATGCCTTAAGACTACGGACATATGCAAACTTTCATCAACGAAAATCATTCACGTACGTATTTACCCTGCGTATTCGTACGAAAAATATTAAAAAATCTGCTGAAATGCTAAAATAATTGATCCCGTTTAAAAGGGTGGAGTCTCCCAACTGGGAGAACTCCCATGGGAGTCGGCAAAAGAAGACCAAAAAATGGCTTTGACTTAGGGTGGCATTTAGCAAACTTAAACCAAAAAAAAAAAACTTACTTAGATACTATCGAAGACTCAAACTTCCAAGCAAAAACTTTGCGATTGTATGAGAAGATAGAGGTTGATATTGATGGCGCTTAGAAATTTTAAAGTCTTGAAATTTGAAAGTGGAAACCTCTCATTCTATCTTGTCATTTTTTGTGAATCACCGAAGGAAGCTCGTGTTTCAAACAACGAAATAGGAAGGCCTTGAAATCTCAGGAAAAATTGTAACTCATACTTCACATTTGTTTTGGTCTGGAAGAGACAATACGATCTTGATTCCGCCGAGCGAATTTTCAATACTTGACTCAAGATGAACCAAAAAGAAACCCAGGACCCAATTTGATATAACACATTTATACTTTTTGGTCTTGTGGAATACTCTTCGTTTTTAGGTAAGTGAAATTTTATTCCTGAAATTTACCGATTTTCTGCAGGCTCGCTTAGCTTTTGGGCAGATTTGTCGAGATTGCTCATGACATTTGAATTTTTTTCATTAATTATTCAAAATTTAAACTTGCAAACTCCTGAAAATACAAAAATTAACAGTTACGATGCCTCTCTCATATTTTTCACCACCACTTGAATCCTCAAATTTTAGTATCAAACACAAAATTGTATGAGCTTGAACGAATACAAAAAAATGCTTTATATGCCTTGTTAGTATTAAAAAATTGTTATACAACTGTCATAATTTCAAATTAATAATTCAATAACTGATGCGATTTTATTAGGGGTCATTATGGATCATCAGGCGTCGAAAAATGGCAAACTAAACTTTGCTGAAATATTATTTTCAAAAGCTGGAATCCTTGGTGAACTGTGCAAAACATGAGAATTATGTTAATAAATTAGTAAAATTTTATTTAATGATCAATTTGTTCGAATAGCTTTCGTTAAAGTTAATGGAAGTCTTTCTGAGTTTAATTGCTCATTAAATTTTATTCAATCAACAGTAAATTTTTTTGTGCTGTCACTTTCTTAATATATCCGTGATAAAAGGGGGATATCCGTTAATAAAGTGATATCCTTTATTTGCACTTTCCCAAAGATTTGGTCCCTCAAAAACACGGGGGAAAGAAAACGACGGCGTTATTTTGAAAACAGTCATCCGTTTTTTATTTTAAATAGCCAGAACTGCAGCACAATTTATATAAATCAATATAAATGTTTAAAATTGTTTTTAATGGACCAATTTTTCAACTTTTTGTTTCAAAGATTACTGACAATTTGTTTTAATCATTAGTTTTTTGTTCAAAAATTGAAAAAAGATCCAGAAAAATAGTTAAACAACGGTCTGATTCGGATCAATTTTATTTTGTATTATTCACTAAATATTTGTGCACAGTTTGAGCTATTTTAAGATCCTAATGAGCTCAAGTCGTTTTATAAACCGCGTGTTTGTTCTTCACCCCCCGTGTTTTTGAGGCCAAATATTTGGGAAAGGGCAATAAGGGATATAAGTAGGCCGAGGATACTGAGAAATATGGTAAAATGGTAAGCTGAAACGCGTTGGAGTTAAGACTGAAACCTTCTGGACTTTATAGAGTTAACTCTGAGAAAAAATTTTGGGAAATATTTTTTTCCGAAAAAATTACCCAAAACAAGTCATTGGGGGTTAAAACGTTCGAAAACCCCAGGGAAATTGACAATTTAACGCCGGTGGAGTTGAGCTTCTGAAACTTTCTTTGGCCAAATAAAAGTTAACCCGAGAAAATTTTGGGAAATTAATTTTTTTTGTGAAAATGACAGAAAAACAGGTCATTGAGGGTTAAAACGTTCGAAACCTCATAAATTGGCCGAATTTAACGCGTCGAGTTCAGCCTCTGAAACTTCTTCTGGCTGAGATAGAGTTCACCTGAGAAAAATTTTGGGAAATATTTTTTCTGAAAAAATGACCAAAAACTGGTCAATCGGGGTTAAAACGTGTCGAAAATCTCAAAAATTGGCCAATTCAATGAATTGAAGTAATCTATGAACTTGCTTGGGTTAAGGGGGTAGGTGTCGCTTTTTGATAACTTTCAATCACAACCTCAGAACAGTTCTAGGGCAGTTGTAAAATCTGAGGATACTTGTTTGTAGATCTAGCCTTCGTCTAACGATTACACATCTTCAAAGTCAACCTTGTACATCACACCACCAGGTGGTGAATCTATTCTAGAGCACTAAACGGTTTTTTTAAAATTACTTTAGTATCTTCTTTTAGACCCCACATACAAAGCGTCTCAAATTTACACCAAAGTAAGCGAATAAATGAGAACAAAAAAGACTTCTGATATTATTTCTGGGTCGATATACTAATCAAGTGGACTTCTTGTGGACAATTATTAAATTGCTCGAATTATTTTTTTACATAAAATATTTTCGTGAAATACTTAAATGAAAATTTTGAATTATCACTTCTGAAAAAAAATATCTGTTCCTGTATACCAATTAATTCTTTGTTTTGAGTGTCAACCATGGAAAATACACTTTATCCTAAAAACTGGCTAATTTCAAAATTTTAATTGACGCAATAGGTCGAATTTGAATTTTAAAGTAAAGATTGGGATAAAAATCTCAAAAATAAACCCTCCGTAATATCTTGAACAAAAATTTCCCAAAAAAAAGAAGTCATTTTTTGATATCCTTGCAAAATTATTTATAATGTATCCGAAGGAGACAATTCTACGATGTTTTTTTTGCATATTTAGATGATTTTAAAATATGCAACACCTTTATAAAGGTGCTGTGCTCACACGGGTTAAAGTTTAATAATTAAGCTTTTAAGTTTATTTAAATCGTCTTACAAGAATTATAAGTTTAGTTACGTGAAAGGATGTACAATAAAAAATGATTTTTATACTTACAGAAACTTGGTTGTGTTAAGAAAATAAAATATGAAAGTTTTGCAAGAATTAAACACTTTAATACTATTATACTTTTATAGAAAGATAAAAAATAAAAATAAATTATTTTCACATTGGTTCTTCAAATATTGCCCTGAAAAAAACATGATGAATAAATCGCAATCAGGGGTTGGACAAGATTGAAAATTGTCTGTTCTGTTCCTAAAGCAGGCAAATTTCAAAATTTTCTGTTCCTTACTTAGGTATCTGGGACCTATTTATAGAACTAGTATTTTTTGGTTGACAAACTTTTGGACGATTTTTTCGCCTATGAAAAAGTTTCTGCCTATGAAAAATGCGTTGGCGCAAAATTCAAAAAAACGTGTGCAATTAATCATTCTTACGTCGCAAGAATACATTTTTTGGATAGATTTTTATAGCATAAACCACCTTCTTTTTAAGCGAAATAGAAAAATGTAATCGAACAAGCATTTGGTGAATTCGTATTTAACTTGTTCGGCTGATTTCCGCTTTAGGCATTTTAAAAAAAGTAACACGAAAAATTTGATCGACCAAAAATTTATACTCCGGTATCTGTTCTGTCAAAATGTACCAATCTGCCGGATCGATGCCACCCCTTAAGTATCTTGTAGAAATATCACAAAAACACTTTCATTATTACTCCATTCCAACTTGATCTAATTGAGAATTTTTTGAAGGCGATATTTATAAACTTCAGGCATTTCGGGTGTTATGCGCTAATAAGTCGGAGAATCATTATCATGATATCATTATATCCTCTAAGGGTATCCCGGTTCCTACATTTTCTGCAGTTATTATGCCATAAAAATGCACCAAATCAATCGTTAATGTTTTAAAACACACAAAACAACCCAAATAAGAACAAAAAAAAATTTGAAATTTTCGAATTTTTTCGATTTTTTCTGAGTATTTTTTTCAAAATTAAGTTGAAAAATTTTTAAGTTTGTTTCAATTTGACCCCTAAAACTTTAAAATTTCGGCTTGACGTAAGCCAATTTTCTCTTCAGTGTTTCCTTAGCTTTCTTTTGAGNAATTTTTTCGATTTTTTCTGAGTATTTTTTTCAAAATTTAGTTGAAAAATAACGTTTGTTTCAATTTGACCTCGAAAATTTCGGCTTGACGTAAGCCAATTTTCTCTTCAGTGTTTCTTTAGCTTTCTTTTGAGCCTTCTTTCGAAAAAATCGAAGCACATTTTTTTTCGAAAAATTTTTCACTTGACCTTGAAAAATTCTTATTTTTGGTTTGGGTCGAAATTGCAAAAAAACGCCACTGTAAGGTTTCTATTTGTTTCGAACTTGCTTTTGCAAAATTTTGAGCTAATTTGCAAATTAAACCTGGGAGGAGATAGATTTTTCGAGGCGTATTGTTCAAAAAACGGTGGTTTTTTGCATGTTCTAGAAAAAATATAGCACTTATCGACGAAAACGTCACTGTTCAGTTTTGAATAGTAATTATACAGCTTATGTTAAAATTTGGGTTTATTTCAAAAAACCTGGGAGGAGATAGATTTTCCGTTTTTGTTAGCTCCTCTTGTGTCTCTTATGTGTGAAGGAGTGTGGTCATACAAAAAGTTTAGCACATTATTTTCGCAAGTTGAAGGCCTAGTTCTACAAATTGGCTAATCTGAATAATATCCTTGACAATCTGTTTGACTGATATTTCATCGAGAATATGTAAAATTAGGGACCGGGATACCCTTGATATGAAAGTTTTTTTCCATGAAAAAAAAAGAAAAACAGCGTTTAAATATTTAAAAAATCTCCGGACTTTGAAAAGAAAAGTAGCCTATAACACCCATAATTTAATTGAGATTTTTTGAAAAAAAAAAATAATTATAAATTGCGTGTCAAATGGCACAAACCGGTGTCACAAGGAAGTGTTGTTAATTTCATCAAACAAAATCTAATAAAAGTTCTATTATATCGTAAAAAAAGTAGTTCAGAAACGATATTCGATTGACCCTTCCATCGATCGAAATACGGAAATCAAATAGATACCAAAAAATAACACAACTGATTCGGCCTGATTTTCAAGAAAAATTCAAAAATGATTGATAAAAGATTTTGGACTTGATTTGCGAAAATTTTTCATAATATTTCTAAAAAAAGTCGACAAAAAATGACAAATCAACATGTTAATATTTTTTAAACAGCAATCAGAAAATATGTCAACATGGAAAAAGTTAAAGTAGCTTTTTTGTTTTGTTTTTATTCACAGATTTAAAAAAAATATTTTGGATGAAAAATGCGTGAAATTTTCACAATGTTTTGATTTTTTTTGAAAATTTTACGAATTCAAAAATAAAAACTCAAATCTTTCTTAAATACGACTAAAAAATATTTTTGAGCTGATACATTCAGCTAACGATTATAAGCACAAAAAATAAACCAACTAATTATTTTCGTAACTTAAATTGACGTCAGTCTGCCAAATTCCTGCTACTCCCTTAAGATAACTGTAAAATTTCATTAAAAATGTGAAATTTTGAAGTCATTGTGAAATTATGAAGAAAATTGTTAATTTCGATGGTTGTTTTCAAATTTATATTAAATTTTTAGAATTTTCTTATAATTTNGTAAACTCTAGAATTCGATTAAGATGTTTACGATAATTTTAATGTCATGCATCGTTTTTGGTGGGTCATATTCACCAATAAAAAATGTTCAGATCATGGTGGAATACCGGTTTTATGCGGGTTAAAACAAAAAAATATTCGAATTTTGAAAATTCTAGATTTTGTTCTAGATTGTTTTGAAAAAAATAATTGCCACCATGAGATTCCTTGGGTCAACTTTAGTCATAAACGATATTAATATATCATAAATTAATTCTATAAAGGGCTAAAAAAAACGACACCCACCCCCTTAACTTCCAAATATAAATGCGCATCTCCGAGCGGTTCGGCCGATTTGGGGCTCATTTTTTAACAAAATTAAATAAAAAAACATAAAATCTTCTTTATCGGCTTTCGGCAGATTTGGGGCTCATTTTTTAACAAAATTAAATAAAAAAACATAAAATCTCCTTTATCGGCCTTCGGCAGATTTCGGGCTCATTTTTTAACAAAGTTAAATAAAAAACATAAAATCTCCTTTATCGGCCTTCGGCCGATTTGGGGCTTATTTGTCAACAAAATTAAATAAAAAAACAGAAAATCTCCTATATCGGCCTTCGGCCGATTTGGGGCTCATTTTTCAACAAAATTTGATGAAAAACATAAAATTTTCTTTATCGGCCTTCGGCCGATTTGGGGCTCATTTCTAAACAAAATTAAATAAAAAAACATAAAATCTGCTTTATCGGCCTTCGGCCGATTTGGGGCTCATTTTTTTAAAAAATTAAATAAATTGAAAATAGAATAATTATATATTGGAAGCATTATTGACCTGTATGAACGGAGTTATTTTCTGTATTACGGGTTATTAATAAACTTATATTATTTTTGTAACCCAATTCAAAAAAAAATAATAAAAGTTCAAGTTTTCCGAATAATTAATTTAATGCAATTCTCGAAATTCACTTATTATTTCATATTAAATTGTAATTTAATATGGAAATACATTTGTCTATGTAAACATGCTTTTTTGCAAATATCTTTAATTTTTTTGAAAAATTAATTTCATATTCTGAATTAATTTGAATTCTTAATTTCCAACTGTTATTTTTTCAGATTCTCCAATTTTTTTAAACTATGTAAAAATTTGGTAGCAGAAAAAAAAATTTTAAGCTGGGCGTTTCAGCCAATTAAAAAAAATGAAAAAAATTTTCGAAAATTTTTTTTTGAAAATTTTCCAAAAAAATTCCGAAAATTTTTCTTTTATTTTAATTAGGTGAAACGCCCGCAAAAAAATTTTTGTTCGAAATTTTGTTGCAACCAATTTCCAAAAATATTTGAAAAATCGTGTTTTGAAATTTCAAAAAAATTTTTCAACTACTCCCGCACCTACCCGCAGTGTCTCATTGAAATGTTAGGACAGTATGAACAACCTGCGGTGAAAAAAATTAGCTTCCAGGGACCTCCAGCGAGTGGTTTTTGACCACGAAAAACCCTCTTTTTTGATAAATTAACCATAAAATTGCAAAAATAACGATTTGCGAAAAATATGCTCACCACAAGAAGCGCAATAAAATTCACATAAACCTCTATAATGAAAAATCAACCCTAACTGGTCGATTTTGGCCGAAAATCGATTGGTGGACATGCATTAATATGACCATATGTAAACTAGTGCAAAATACTGTTTTTTGGTGATTCTAAAGCCAAATCGACGAATTTTGTCAAAAAAACAACTCGGTAATCTGTGCGGTTAATTTAAGTCATAATCGTTGTTGTACCTTAAAATCCCAATTTTCACTCGAGATGCAAACGGACGGTGAGCTCGCTGATCCGGGTTTTCCATTGTCTGGCGGTGACGATTCCGGGTCAGATTTTTCTGACACGGATCATTCACTGCTGAGATGGTAGAGATTTGGGATGGCGAGGTAATCTGGCTCTTTGATGAGGTCATCGACCAAATTTTAACTCCGACTTCTGAGCGGAGAAGAGTGGGATCCCGAAAAATGAAATGCTATATTTCTATTGAAATTTATTAAATTTTATGTCTCAACACCGTTAAAATAAATAAATATAAATGAATAATTAACGCTTCGCTTTATTCAGCATCATCAGAATTATTAAAATTAATAGTTGAGAAAGTATTGCGAGTTTATATACTCATATCCTGCTCCTTTGGCGCGTTTTGTGCAAGTAATCCCAATTAGCAATGTGACGAAATATGCATTTGTATTTTTTATTTAAATGGTCTTTACAGGTTAAAATATCTCTCGTTTATTTATGGGCCATTGGCGCAGCGCCAACCCATATTGCATATTGCGCAACCGGCGGACCGACTTCAGGTTCCTCCGCCCGCATTTGTGGGCCAATCATTGTTTTCGCAAGAGCCTTTTATCATTAATAAATATTTTTGTACTCAGAATCATTGTTCTGTGTATTTGAATAAAAAATTAATTATTCTTGAAGCCAGGTTTCTCAGACACTTCAATGAAAATGTGTAAAAAAGAGCCCAATTATCGACGCCCACTCCCTTAATTTGAAAAAAAAAAATGATTCTGATGCTAAAATCACCTGCACATACTGTTTCTTTTGCGGGAAAGTTTGTAGCGGTATGTGTATACATAGAAACTATTAGGAATTTGGATATAGCAATACGCAGACAATTGACCAGCTTGATATTGAGCCTTTTTGAGTTTCCACAAGAGGCGCGCCTGAGCTCAATTTTAAAACTAATTGAAATTTGAATTTTAGCTTTCCCAGAAACGTAGAATGTTTTTGATATCATTTTTGAAATCTTCATAGTCGTTTTAGTCATAAACACCATAAAAATTTGATTATTTGTATATCCCCTATTCACACTTTTGTTAATATCCCGGCCCTGATTAGGAAACGTAGTGTGTTTTTAAGTAGTAGGGCCGGGATATTAACAAAAGTGTGAATAAGGGATATTGTTCAAAAAAATCACATTTTCCGATTTGACATTACCTAGAAAATTTTCAAAATTTTTATTCGGAAATTTTTTTTTCAAATTTTTTAGAAGATAATTGAGTTTGATGAACTCAGTTAACGATTTATTATGGTGTTATTTGTTCTGGTCGAAAAGATAAGATGGAGACCCTACAACCTCCTTAAGAATTGTAATAAACAAACATTGTTTAACAATGTAATAAAATGAGAGTTTATTTAAGAATGCAACATTTTGGAAAATTGGTTTTTATCACCTCAAGATACTGGAAAAGATCTTTGTGTGAAAGAAATTAAAAGAAAGACTACCTCCGAAGCTATACTCGACTGTACAAATAAATACGGATCTTATTGGCAGCCAGCAGTAGAAGATAAAATCAAATGTTTACGAGACCATGCAAAAATTATTATTCCATATTATGATATTGTTGGATACAAACAAATCCAGGAAACGGCAAATGTTATATGTGTTTCAAATACTTTCCAAAAATACAGAAAACCCGCACGTAAGTTTAAAAAATAAATTTCATCAAAAAATAAAGCCAGAATAATATGATGTGATGAAGAAAAATCAAAAGTCATGTCTGTTAATTTGACGCTGACCCAGATGTTCCGAATCTTTTTGATAAATATATATGGAAAATCAAAAATATCATTTATATTTAAAACTTTTCAGAGATACCATAATGGTATTACCATTTCACGAAAATGTTTGCGTTATGGCTAGTTTTCGTTGAGTTATCCTTGAAAATTGAAAATATTGTAAAAATTTAGGCTTTATTTTTAAAAATGATGATGCGTCATTGTTCTCCATATATTTTATTAAAATAATAATACACTTCAATAAAATAATTAACTTTTTACATAACTTTTTTGTATAAACATAATCACATACAGGGGGTGCGGCGGATAGTTGTACGCGTATAGTTGGAACCCGAGAAAAAACCTACGTAAGCCTCCGCAAAAACCTACGCATTTTGAAAATAAATTTATTTGTTCCTGGCGTGCGGCGTATAGTTATAGGCAAAAGATAGGGCTTTTTTTCAAACGTTCCTAGGCAAAAGATANAAAAAAAACTCAAGTTTTTTTCCCGCATTTTTTTCATGCGGGAAAAAAATCTGACTTTTTTTTCCCGCATAATGCGGGAAAAAAGACCCGAGACCTTTTGAACAGGAGTGTTGCAGTATGTCAAAAAAATGGGGATGGTTTTAACATAGTTTAAATAATAATTTTACCGGACTCAAAAAAATATTTTTTTAAAAACAAGATTTATCTCAATAATTTTTATTATAATAATATCATACTAATCTCTTTTTAAATTCAAGGGCACATCTTTTCATATTTGTTTTAACAACAATTTATCATATCTACATGTATAAGAATTTAACATTTTACTAATTATGTGTGTGTGACCCTAAACCTATTGAATTTATCATGATTACAACTTAATTTTAAATGCATTTTATATTTTTCATGGAATACAATCTTAATGTCATATTACTCCTCCAAAAAAAACAAAAAAAATAGTTTTTTAACATAGTATGTCCGCATGTTAAAAAGACAAATGCAACTAAAAAATTGCACCCGAATAAATTATTCGGAATAATGCATTTCCGGTCTGATGCAATTTGCGAATATGACTTAAAAATAAACTATAATTTTAAACCCGTGATCTGCCATATAACAGTGATTTATTCACCTGCGAAAAAATTCCGACAAAAATAGTTTTACACTTCGTGCCATCCGAGTTTTCTACAAAAAAAGTTGTTTATTATATCGGTTTTCGCGCGCGTAGAGCGAGGAGCAAAAAATTAAAAAATCATTTATTTTTTATATAAACTCAAATAAATAGAGGACAAAGACAGATACAGAGAAATAAGTGGAAAAGAAGATACAACAAAAATCCACTTTATTTTTTGGTATAACCGATTGAAAAACGAAAATTTATCTGGAAATTATCAAAATCAACCGCATTTTTAATTGGACTAAAATAGCAAGTTAGTATAAAATGGGGGATTTCCAAGGTGAAAACGTGCGTGATACCGAAATCGAGGAGAAAAATATATATCCTCACACACAATTTCTTGCAGCAACGGTTCAAAGCTACGAACCAAAAAGCCGCCCAGTAGTCACATCAATAATTCAACCGAAAAAACGAATTTCTGACGGCAACGCTCAAGTTCCAATCTTAACTGGAATAAATCTGGTAACAGGGAGATGTCCATCACAAGACTCCTTAGTTCAAGCATTCAGAGGCGTCGAAACCATTTGGAAATTATGGCCAGAAAGCGCCCAATTTATAACTATTGAAGAAATGGCGGAGCAATTAGAAATTGGTGCAGCACGCTCTGACCCGTTAACGTTATTTTTTGAAATTCCTATAGGACGTTCCCGGGACCGCTTTTTCAATGATATTCGTTTAGCGGGAATTAGTGATGAGATGACAACAGGAAACGATGATAAGAATGTAGCATTCCATGTCTACTGCAACAACCTTCGAACATATATATTTTGCGTCCGTCGATTCCGAGAATTCCTACACCCTTCTGATCCTATCTATGAATTCAAAGAATGCGAGGTGATCCACTTCTCGATGAGCATCCGCCGAGCTTACAATAAGCAAATGATGAAATCAGAGTTCATTATTGAACAAAATCAAAAAATAAGTCTGAAAGCGATGTTCCGTTATATTTATGAATATAACAAAAAACTCAATAAATTAGCGTATGCTCGCTTCTACCACGGTTTACTAAACGAAGATCGAGGTGCTCTACCCCCTTTAGAAGCACCAAATTTCGCGGACCCAGCACTATGCGTCACAAGCAACTACAATGGAAATGAGGAAAGTTTTTCAAGCTGGAATCAACACTGGCGCGAAACTGACGAAGAATATGCCAAAGGAATGAACCAGAAAAAATTCGGCTATGATATTTCTGAAATTCAGCCAGCGGTCAGAAATTTTGTAAAACACCGAAACCACGTTGTCAAAACAGAAATTTATAGTGCTGAAACACAAGCTAATTATCAAATTGGCGAAATGAGAAAAACTATAATTGGAAATGCAGCTGCACCTTACCGAAAACGAAATGCTGAAAATCCAACAATTTCTACAAACCAATTTCAGGTCAAAATCCCGCTTAATTCTTCGCCAAAAACCGCCAAAAAATTAACTACAAATTTCCCGAATAAAAATTTGAGCGCGCTAAATGTTTCGCAGATGTCAAAACGCGAAATCGAACAAACTGGAAATGGTACAGATATTACCGACGATGATATTGAAAATATTTTAAACTTGACATCAAGTAGTTATCACAGCAGATGTAACAAAAATATTATCAATGAATCGATTTCTAATTTCGCTGGAAACTTAGATCGCTCAAGATCAGTGAAATCTATCTCACGCCGAGATACATCAGAAAATGCTGCCAATCAAACTTTTCCAGAATTTAAAAACCCAAATAACTCGAATCTCCAGCCTTCTTCTCTCAGAAAAACGAAACATTTGGAACAAAGTTTGATTAGAATTCTTCCGATCCCAATTCAAAATACACCTGATGAAAAACAAATCGACACTTCTCTCGAATCGACTAAATCTATGATGTCCTCCACACCAAATGATTCATTCGACATTCCTATTTCTACTGCTCCAACTCCACCAAAAAATAGAAAATCGACATCTGGAAAAAAATCAAAAAAAGTTACGCCAAGAAATACCCGTTCTAAAAAAACGAGTGCTGCTGAGAATCACCCGATAATTGAAACTCCATTTAAAGAAACAAATATAATAGATGAAACAGATGATGAATTTAACGATGATATCTACACCGATGCTGGTGATAACTCCTTTTCTGAAATGCTGAAAGAAACTGGAAATTTTGAAGAAAATTTTCAAATAAAATCAAATTTAATGAAAAAACGACAACTTGAATTGTCAAATTCACACAATTCCAACGTTACCGTATCAGATGTAGACAGTAACATCAATGACGATTCTATACTTGAGAAAAAACAAGTTAATCAAAAAAATAACTACAAAAAACATCGACTGGAATCTCCAATTTCTGCAATTAACAATCCTCTTGATGAAAATGTCACCGAGCGCAGAAGATCAATTCCGAAAACTCTGACACTAAATACACAAGAAAGTGAAGAAGTAAATAAAATGATTGCTGAAATCAATGGAAAAGTTTCACAATGATGTGTAGGTAGCCGTCCGATTTTCCAAAAACCACCAAAATTTTTTAAAATTAAACGAAAAATCATGTCAATTCCGAAAATTGACATCAAATCCTCCAATGTAAAAATTCATTTCAAACCATTTACGAAGTCATGCAAATTGAAAAATCAACTTTTACGTCAATATCTGAGAAAAACTCTGAAGAAATTTTCAAGGATTAAAAGTGCAGTCAAAAAAGATATTAAAAAATTCAACGATTCTCAATTGCATCAAATTCTGCAATTCTCGTCACATATTTCCTGTAAAAAAGTCACACCTGTAATAAAACCGAGACAATCAAATTTGGTATCAAATTCAATTGCAATTGACATTTTCGAAAATATATTGGCAAATTTGACGCAAATCATCGCGTCAGGAAAAATTAATATTCCTATCGAGCAGGGTCATAAAATGGCAGAGGTTTGGAATGATGAGTTTGAGTTAAAAATAAGTGGTGTTGAGTTGGAAAATTATATAAAAATATATGAAGATATATCTGAGCGTGTAAAATTCCTCAAAAAGACGGTGTACCAAATAGGAAAAATAAATGACAATACAAATCCTGTATGTCCAGAAATTCAAAGTCATACATCAACGCCAAAAAATATTTCCCGAACAAAATATTTTTCTAATAATTCAATATCTCTTTTCGATGAAAGTGATATTGAAAATGGCCGTAATGACTTTGTGAAAGAAAATGCTGAAACTTCAATCACATTTCAAAATACGTTAAAATGGTCAAATGGCAAAGTTGTTGAAAAAATAAAAAAACTCGAAGAAAATGCAATCCTTGGAAAATCAAAAATTGAAGATAAAGAAGTTACAATAGAACAAAAAACAATCAAAATAAACTATCAAGAAATTGCAGTGGTTAATCTAAGATGTATAGATATGCACGGCGACAACAAGAATATGTTTGTAGATCTTACAATTCAAATGCCCAATATATTGATATTTTGCATTTCCGAAATGCTGTTCGACCCGAAAATAAAAAATCAAAGAATACCAAGCGGCTTTAATATACACTACAATACCGAAGTTGGTAAAGTTTCGAGCGCCTTTCTGATTCATCAACAATTGGCAAAACATTATAGTATTGATCAACACTCATCCCTTATACTAAAAATGACGCTGCAATTCGGTTCTAAAAAAATAGAGAACATTACAATTTATACGACGTATAGATCTCCAACAAAAAATGATGAAAACCATATGGTGCTACAGCATGGTTTTAAGACTTATTTCGACTACTGCAAATCATATTGGGATTTTATTCAATTTTTGGATAAACAAAAAAGGTCAATGCTTGTGGGTGACTTAAATTGGCATATTAATGGTATTTCAGCAAGAAAAACAAGAACATTTGAAAAAGATGTAAATGACGAATTCTCAAGAACTACTTTAACTAATGACTGGCTAAGTTATCCATCATTTTTATGCAAATCTGGTAATGGAAGTTATTTGGACGTTATAATACATACAAATGATACACTTCACTACGAATTTCGAGTCGTAGATAAAAAGCATTTTCTGGGGATCTCCGATCATCAGATAGGAATTTTTAAAATTCCGTGGAAACACCAAAAGAAAACAACAAAAGAAATTCAAATGCGTACAAAAATTCATCATCTACGACCATCATTTGAAATTAAATGCCTAAAAAAGTTATGTACTGAGAAAAATCAGAAATTTAAAAACGAAGATAAATTAACAGCTACATTCAAGAAGCTAAAAATTGAAGAAGAAAAACAAGAAAATAGTGTATGTGACCTTTTGCTTAAAGGCCGATGGAATTCGGAAGAAATAGACAAAGCCTATTTTCAATTTAAGGAACTTGCATCAAAAGTGTGTCCTGTTCGCCGTATTAAGCTGAAAACAGGTAAATCTGCCGTAAGAAAATCACCTGAAAGAATATTATTGGAATCAGAATTATTTCAAAAATACAACAAATATAAATCCCTTGGTTATGATAATCAACAAATTAGGCTAAAAAGTGATTATGCAATTATGAAGAAAAACCTAAAGAAAGAAATACAAAAAAGTTTCCGCAATCATTGGACAAAAACTGTTGACAATATGGCATTAGAACAAAAAATGGACTGGAATATAATCGCAATGTATCACGATGTAGACCGCTCAATTCCAAAAACAATTGCTCCAGATGATTTTGCGATACACTTTCTCAAATTAAGCTACGATTACACACCTAAAGCCATAAAAATTACTGATTTGAAAAGCGAGCCGGACGATTCTGAAAAGTTCTCCTTTAATTTACCAATAACACCAAATGGGACAAACCCACTGACGTCTTTAAAAATGATTTATCGAAATAACAAAAATTCGAAATTCAGCGCAGGATTTGACGGAATTTCATTAAATTTACTATTATTAATGAGCCCGCTTCACTGGACAATGCTTGCAAAAATCATAACTTCTTTATTGGAATCAGGCGTTTATATGGAAGATTTCAGGAAAATTCGCTGTATACCTTTACATAAAAAAGGTGACAAAAATGAAGTCACAAATTATCGCCCATTATCTATTTGTTCTTCATTAACAAATGCACTGGAGAAATGCATGTCAAGACAAATTTCTTTCTTCGCAGAGGCTAAAAATAAACTGCACAAAGATGCCATAGGTTTTAGAGTAGGCCACAATGTGGGACAAATGGTAAACTCAGTTCGCCAAGAAATTTATGATAATGAAAACAAATACGGTGTAATTACATTAACGGATTTAAAAAACGCATATGGGGCAACAGATATGCCAATTATAATATCCAAAATGCAAAAATTTTTTAATGACAACGCATTAAAATCTATCCGCAGTTTCCTCATACAACCCACAGTACGTGTAGAAGTAGAAGGAAAACTATCAGAACAATTCGATGGTGCTGATAGAGGATATGGCCAAGGAAGCTGCCTATCTTGTATCCTCTTTATTTTGCTAATGACAGAAGCACATGATCTTACAGAAAACTCCCGCAATTTCTCCTACGCGGACGACAACCAAATCTGTTCAGTTGGCGATATAGAAAAAGATGTAATTATTGAAGCAAACAATGCCGCCCAAGCTTTCGCCGACTTCTGCAATAATTTAAATATTAAAGTAAACTATTTAAAATCATTCTACACTACGCTGAAAATGGGAAGAAATGTACAAAAAATTGATTGCGATGTAAAAATGGACAATAATAAACTAATTCAAAAACAACAAATGAACATTTTGGGGGTTAACCTAGACGATGAGCTAAATTTTAGTCCACATGAATCACACCTGACAACTTCTATACGCAAATATAATGGATTTATCTCTGGTATGCTAAAGTATACGGGTCCAAAGTCAATTTCTTTACTTACTAAATCTTTGATGAATGGAAAACTGAGCCACGGTTTGTCATACATGGTTCTTTTTAAGAACAAATTATACAAACAGTGGCAGTTCCAAGCAAATAAACTACTTAACAAAAAATTTGCTACTAAAGAAGAAAGATCAAAATTGAAAAGATTCCAACTATTGCCGCAATATATAATCCTTTATAGATCATTCTGCCTAAGTTTCCAAAACTCACACAGAATGTCGCATATGACCCGGATGAACACAATACTATCTACCGCATATCCTAGATGGGAATTTGAAAAATTGGTATCGTGCTTTTATCAACCAAATTATGGAAAAACAAGATCAAATGAACAAATCCCTTTTTTTAAACCGTCTCGTGCTGGAATATCAGAAAATAAGAGAACTATAACTACAATGCCGATGGCATGGGCTACAGAATTCAATCGACTTCCACAGAAAATACGCTCAACAATTGGAACGAAATATTTCTCAAATAATATCAAAATTTACTACAAAAACAGGTGCCAGCACCAAGAGCACACATTGGCACTATGTGAAGGATGTGGCCAATCTACTGATCTTTATCAAAACGATGATAAAATGCTAAAGTTCAATAAAAATTGGGAAAAATTACATATAAACGAATCAAAAGAATTCTCAACGCGTGTTAACCTATGGTATGAGGGCAAGGAATCTGGCAAAAAAATACTAATGTATTTAGAAGAAAAAGATATTAACAATGAATATCACGATTCAAAACTACATGACTGGCTAAAGGATGTGGGTTGGCAATTGTGTAGATTACGTAGAAGCAAAAAGTTGAAAAATCTAAAGTTCAAAAACTTTCAAAACAAAGAATTTGGTTGATAATAAAAAAAGAATCCGACGCTGCGTGGCTGTTCTACCAAATTGGGACAGAAGTTAATATTTAATTTAAAAAGTGGAACGAGCTTATACCCCGAAAGCAGCTCTCTGAAAATTGCCGAAACAAATGTAAATTATAAAAATTATTCATAAACCATTTTTTAGATGTTTTGGTTTTATTCATTTTATAAAACATTCTTTTAAAAATTATCCATGTTCAATTTAACGCTGAAAAAAGATAAGAATCTTTTTCATAAATGTAGTTTGAAGACCCAAATATGTTGTCAAAATAATCGTAATAGATTTCAAAATTTTTTTATATAAAACATAATAAAAAGTAAAGTTGTTAAAATAAAATTTTCATATAAGACTCGTTTTTTTTCGAAAAATTATAGTGACATTAAAATTCTGAGTATTTTGTCTCAAAAAGTGAGAGATGTTAATTAAAAACGATCACTCCCTAATTTTTAGAATAAACCCCTTAGTCATGCATTGCAATACTATGTAGAAATTGTTATTTCATTTTATGTCCAATCAAAATTCGCACAAAAACTGATAGATCAATTAGGCAGTAGTTTATGTTGCCTGGTCACTGTGTAGGCTCATTAAAAGTAGCGAAATGATGTATTTTTTTTTGGTAATTTACTAATTTATAGAGTTTGTGTAATCTGAAAATAAATCATTTAATGAAACTGATAACTGACAAAAGTAGTGTTTGAAAATAAAAAATAATTAAATAGGCTCAAAGAGCTCAAAAATCTAGGTACAGTCATATTTTTTTAAACCCCAAAACATTGAAAGTTATGTATTTTTAGGAATGGGATATAATTGAATATAAACTGTACCACAGACCTTAGGATTTTTTTCTACGTATAAAACTAGCCAAAAATGTTAAAATTTATTTTTTTACCATATAAATCATGCCGATCTGTGCCGATCCGAGTGTACGTATCGACAAAATAATTAGAGGGCTGCCTCTACAGATTACGTAATCATGTACTCTAAACAGTGTGTAGGCGGTTTTATATCCAATCAGAAATCAAAATAAAACTGTTAGGCTGGACAGTGCAATAGTTCGAACTATTTTGTGAACTATGTAGGCTTTCCAAGAGCCAATCACAACGACCCTAACATAAATTCTCTAATATAAATTTTGTGAAAATATTGACTCAATGCGAAACTAATAGAGAAAATTGTGAACATGAATGAATGTTAAAATTTTTTTGGAAAGAGAATTATTCAAAGTCTTATCATATATAAATAAAAATTATAATATGAAACCTTAAAAAGACAAAGGTTCAACTAAATTTGAAGACAGTTCAACACATTTTTTCATGTTCATAATTCCTTCAAATCCATTCTATTTTATTTTCAAATGAGAAACATAAGTTGCAATTAAAATTCAAATATATATAATTAATAACGTAAAAATCTGTCAAACCAAACCAACAAGTTTTTTACAATTATTTTTTGTAAATTAGGTAATTTTTTAATTGGATAAACTGCAAATTTTTTTGTAAAAAGTTAAAATTTAATGATAATCAAAAATATGCAAATTCAACATTGGGTGCAAATAAAAACAAACAACAAAGATAAGAACATTATGTTCTGATTAATTTTCCTGGTCCCGTCTTAAGCGAGTTATATTTTTAGAAATAAGGGCTGAAAGTCGGCTAACGAAGTAAAAATGATTGTTGACCAGCGTGGTTTTGGTTTGAAAATAAATATTATTAACGCTTCTTTATGGAACGGAAGGGTTTTCGTTTCTTGCCTTTTTGAAGACGAGAAGGGGTGGCATCGATTGGAGGTTGACTTTCACAGGTTGAAATGTAGAGCTCGGAATCGGGGTCAGAATTAGCGTCGCCATTCTTTTCGCCACAGTTGATCCATACTTGATCAGCAGCCTCTTTTGTGCACATTAGACTATTTACAGTCCGTGGCTTCTTGAAGGGGTTTGAGTTGAGGGATCGAAGCGGGTCGGAACTTGTTTGAGGCCGATCGGTATGATTCTCAATATCAGAAAAACGGAAAGCCTTCTTTCTGATTGCATCTAAAAATTAAGATAAAAATAGTGAAAACAATTATGACCATATGTAAAAATCGAAATTTTTTCCTAGAAATTATTATTTTGGTAACGTGTGTGGAATGATATTTTTTGATGACTATGTTTGGACGGAGTAATTTGGAAGGAAGATTTTTTAAAAAATGACAACTTTGAAACTAAAACCTCGGAGGAGGTAAATAATTTTTATGACATTTAAACAATGACATTTTTTCTGTGAATATTCATCAAAAATAACAAAAATCTCCGGGTATTTAAAAAACCGTTATGTAGCGCAATTCTTTTAAGATGACAGTGCTAACTAATGTCGCAGTCCGCTTATTAGAATTGCGATACACGTATTATAAAAACTTTTTTGTGAGGTTTCATAGAAAATACTTGATATAAATTTGATCTTTCAAGGAAGACACCAATTTTTTCTCTTTTTATTGCAGAAAAGTAAAACCACACAAATGATTCATAGAAAATTTCATTGAGGTATATATCTATAATGATCAAAAATCGTAGAAAGGCCGCTGATTTATCTAGAAATTTAGAATTTCGATAGTCTGTTTTATGGATGAATTATGTGATAAGAGGGTAACTAGTAAGCCATACCTGATTCAGCAAGCATTTGATCGGCCTCGCGATCAATTTCGGTTGAATTCATTTCGGGGTGTGTTGGGTCGATGGTCGAGTTAATACTGGAGCCAGCATTATTGTCAATATTGGCTTCAGTGGGCTTGGGTTTGCCGGGTGACTTTGGAATATTTACATCATTTAAAAGTAAGTCAAGCGGGAATTTGACATAACTTTGGGGGATAGTGGTCAAAACAGGCATGGCACAAGATGTGTCGGAGGTTGAGTTGGTGTCCAGGGTGGGATCGGATTGTAAAAAGCTGGTGTCACAATTTGGATTTACAGAGGATTGCATGGGTGGAGCACGAAATGGAACATTTTCAAAGTTCTTTTGCTCCATCACGTGAGCAATAACACCGTGAACACAATACTAAAATTATAATTAATATATTTTTTGAAAATTAAGGCATAGGTATTCAATTATAATGATCATTTTTTTTCAAAAATAAAAAATACTTTTTAAAAAAATTAATATTTTCGGATTTTTTTCTTGAAAAATAAATTGACTGATACCGTAACCGTTAGTAAATGTAGGACAAAGATAAGAAAAGATCCATAAAATGATCACGGTGTCATGACAAAAATGTAGATTTGTTTGGAATATAAAAAAGCTGTAACTAAATTTTTTTCTTGTAAAATAGATCAGATAGTGAACTTACATTCTTATCACCAAATCGGCTCTGATAAGTTGCGCAAGCTAGTGCAGCCTGTGACAGCTGACTATCAGTCATCTTGTGACCGTCAGGATCGCCGGATTGAAACGATATATCCTCATGAAAATCGAGCATATTTTCCAATCGCTCTAACATGGAGGCATTCATAATATCGTCGTTGGTGTTGTTTAAAAAGTCACAATTAGCTCCAATTGATGTGTCAGTGGTACGGTCCAACTGACCATTTTCTGACTGTAAAAACTCAAAGGGAGCATGCAGTGAGGATAACGACAGTTTCAGAGTAACATCGCCCACACTGGCACCACAGTGATCAAGTTTCTAATATTATATTGATTAAAAATTAAAGGTTTCCGCTCTGATTTGTAAAAATAAGAAGATTTTTTACGACCAATAAATTTAAAAATTTTTTTTAAAAAACATGGAATTTTTTTCAAAAATATAAATAAGTGATCACAAATTTCCTTATTATAAAAATGAAAATTATTTTAACAGACTGTCTTTATGATATAAAAACGTTTTTTTAACAACGCAAATTTTGTTATGAATGTGATGTTTCGGTTTCATAAGTTGAAAATTGTTTGACGGTTATTTTTGTGCAAAAAGGAGAGAGTTCTAAAAAATATTAAAACTTACAGCCTGTGTTGATGGAATTAAGCAACCTTTAACAATTTGATCATAAACCCCAGAGAATCGTGAACCACCCCGTTTGCTGGGCAAACCCTGATTATCCTTGACAACCTTTCCAGACCATTGGTCTAGCAAACAGTCACCAACATCTGCTACTTTTTCATCACGCATCTTTAGTAATGTATGAAAATAACCAACAATTCGGTTGTCATTTAGCACGCTTTCAACCTTTTTGACATTTGTAGCAGATGAATTTTTGCAGAAAACGAGTGCATTTTGTAGCTATAAATGATAATGAATTAAAAGTGACTTGTTTATTATGAAAAGTGTAAAATGAAAATCATGAAACATAAATTCCGTACGAAACCGTTCTGACTTTTTTAGGAAGCGGAAACGGAAAAGCATTTTACAATTAAAAATTGTAAGACCAACTAATTTTACACCAATTATTTTGGAATAAAATCAATAATAACAATGTTTTGGTTAACAGTGTTTTATTTTTTTTGAAAAATAAGGATAATTATTAACCTTTGAAACTAATGACGCGACATAACCCATGAATAAATTGAAATCACCAGAGGCATAGAAGACCTGTTGCAATCTGGTAGAAATTAAATCAGTATCGAGTGCAAAGTCAAAATCGGTTATCACATTTGGAAATTTCAGATCACCAAACTGTGCTTTCTCAAGCGCTAGAATCTCGTCTGGAAGGGTCACATGTAATTTGTAAGATTCCCTTGATATTTTGCCCAAAACACCAAGCATAACTTTTTCACGAAGAAGGAATCGATTTTCAACAACATACTTTCCTACAAAGAAAGTGTTAGTAATGAAAATATTCCTAAAGAGCAGCGAAATGGTTATAATTTTTCGAAATTTACGTTAGAAATTAAAAGTGTTGCCAAGTTCAAAAATGATTTTGTTTGTGTTTTTTTAGAAATCAGATAGAAGTGATTGACTAACCAGTGGACGCAAGTATATAGTTGTTTGGGGGTTCGAGGGGGGACATCACAAGCTCCTCGGTTTTTGCCACATTAAACAGAGCCATGAAATGCCAGAAGGGAGAACGCACCATTGGTGATCCCATGTTTGTATACCTGTTGTAGCACTTATCCAGTTGACATAGTATCACACAAAGAGATGCTAAATGATTGGCTAAGCAGGTGTCGAACGTTGGATTGTTAAGAAGTGCCTAAAAACTTTTTTGTTATTAGGGTTCTAGTTATATGGACAGCTGGTTCTAGTTATTTTTTTGTGAATTTTTTTATGAGTTGAATTTGCTAAATTTATTGCGTGAAGGTTTTTTAGTACCAGAAATTGACCCAGTTAGACATATATTAGCACTGATGTATGTATAATTAAGTGAAATACTTATAACGTGTAATTAGACCCCACAGCAGTGTCAAATTTTTTAAAAAAAAGACTCTATTTGTAAAAAAACAAAAATAACTATCCATATAAATACATTAATTAAAACATGATCACCATGTGACTTTTTTTGTGACTACTTTAGAAAAAACTAAGAGAAACCGTTAAATTTATGAGTTGCCGATTGACCGGGTGAAAATAAAATTAAAGAAATTTTTTATTTTTGTTTTTGCATAAATTTGTTGTTTATAGATAGAATAAAAACTCAATAATTTAGGTCCAAGATGAAAAATGAAATTTAATAACGACAAAAATTTACTAGAGAGCACGGTGTCTTTTGGGAGGGGAGAGTCCTATAAAAAAGAAAGCTAAAAGTTATTTTAAATTATTTTTTTGTATTTCCGAAATTTTATTATTAACAAAAAAACTCACGAGTTCATCAGCGGCAGAGGGAAGTACAACTTCAGGCAGTAGAGCTGTCCGTTTGGGAGGAAAGTCGGTGCTACAAAGCGGGAGTACTGTCTTTTTCGGGTCAAAATCNAATCGTACTCAAAATTTCCGAAAATGACCATAGGCTGTCCTAGGATTCCTAAGAGAGCTGAAATTGGAAATTTGAGAATATTTTATAAATTAACAAAATTGCTCAAAGACTGGTATTTAGAGTAAATACCCCAAGGAATTCAGCAATTTCACTTAAAATTTTCAAAAATGACCATAGGCTGTCCTAGGTTTCCTTAGAGAGCTAAAATTCAAAATTTGAGAATATATTATAGATACAAAATTTCTCAAAAATTCGTATTTTGGGTAAATAGACCCCAAAGAATTCAAAAATCATACATAAAATTTCGAAAAATGACCAAAGACTGTCCTAGGTTCCGGAAATATATCGATCACTATTAAAATCTGTCAAAACTAATCCATATAATGATGAAAGTAATGTTTGTAGTTGTTTGTATAATTTTTTTAAAAAACAGATAAAAATCGGTGGAAAAGTTAAATAAGAATTCATTCTGGAAAATTAGAAGGCCGATAAAAAGTATGTTTTTTCGGGGAAAATTTTTTCAGAAAATCCCATTTTTTACTACGAAATAGGGAGTATTATAAGATTTTTTTAAAAAAAGAAATATCAGTTTTTACTTACAAATGCATATACCAAGGACTGACAATGACTCAAACGCATTCTCATGTCATTCATAGCGTACAACTTCCCCTTAAATGCATCGGACTTGACGTCTTTTAACCGCTGAGCACTCTGGGTGCGATTTTGGGCCCTCAGATTTGATAAATTCGACACATTACCAACCGTAACGGAACGTTCACCCCACCCAAGACCATCGCCAAATGCACGATAAGGAGGATGAGGCATACCAGTCTGACGTGTAATCCGATCAGATCGGGCACGCTCAGCTGCAAAAGCCTGTTCTTGTGCAGGCGAGATATTGGGAAATGTAACGCTACGCCCACCTTGTTGCATACGTAACAAAAATGAACGGCGTTTTTCACCCGCATTGCGAGGTAACATCGACAAAAACAGATACGATTTTTTTATTATTTTGAAATCTGTTTCCGGTGAAAACGATAAATCGAAAGTATTAAAAATGTCAAAACAAAAGTTTGCGGAAATTAAACTATTTCGAAAGTGGTGTGGTCAGGTTGTTAAAATTTAAAAATGGTTTAGGTTGTGCTGAGAGCGGTCCATTTGTTGATCTTGTATTTACGCCGTTTAGCGGATTTGAACGGGCGGTGACTAGAACATGTTAATTTTGTTGAGTCTGAAGAGCGTGCATTGAGGCTGTGACCGGTTATTCGTATTGAATGAAAATTTTCGCTCGACCCAGGGCAACAGAAAACGGTGGAATTATTTCTGTGTTGAGTCCCGCGCCGTACGTGTACTGTTGAAGAGTTCTAAGCCGTTATAGTTTTATAAAAATTAATAACTAAATTGAGAAGAATACAAAATTTTTTTGCAAATGACTTATCAAAAATTAAGATATAGAATCTTGTCAATGGACAAATCATTTTTGTTTCGATATTTGTTGCTATGAATCTGTGAGAATTTTGCAAATCCGTTGTTTAGGTTAAAGCTGTAAAAGTAACTAGTCGATTGTACGAAGAAACATTACGTCTGAATAAGTCCGAATTATAAATCGATAAAAGCGATTTTTTTGGAAACAAATAAAAAAACTAAAAATTTTTTACTAAAGTAAACACCATGTAGATATCGGCTGAGAAAAATTGTTCTATATAGAATGAAATTTTTTTTTTGAAAACAACTCCTATAATAGATTCTATTTGACGATGAATCTTGCCGAAATCGGGATCGGATTCTGAGCATGGAGAAATGACAGTCCGTATATCTGAAACTGTCAGTGAAGGTGTCTGGGTACAGGCATCGATCAGTTGTACGGTAGGTAACGATGAATTGTATGCAGCAACCTCTAAGAGTGATAAATATTGAAGTTATTGTCAAAAATAAAAATATTGTACGCTTCATGTTTTTTTCTTATTTTATTTGAAAAGTTATCATCTAAACTAAAATTTCACCACCCAACTACGCCCTAAATAGATATTATTATTTGACTAAAACCATAAAAATGTCAAAATAGAATCTTTTTTTGAAAAATTAAAAGTTTTTTTGTTAAAAATAAAGTCTAATTGGAAATTTTTTTTAAAAAAGACCAGGGAAGATTAAATAAAACTAAAAGAAATTAATTTGGTAAATCAGCTATTTTTTTTGCAGAAATTCACTAAAAATTTTTTTCTAATAGTATTAGTCGTTATGTTTACCGTTCTGAATGACAACCTTGATTTTGGGCTCATCAATCGTTTGGAGTTGAGAAATAACTGCCACAGAGGATCCTGTGACGGGTTTGGAATGATCAGACGAGTCATTGTACGTTGTCGGACCGGTAACACTCATAATGCTGCCCGAAATAATATTCATTTTTCCAGACATGTTAAAACACTATGTCTCTGTACTTGAATACGCAAAAAATGAAGACAGATATAAATGACTTTCGCTTGACAAATTAAAAGTAGTCTAAAAAATTATTTTTTGGTAAAAATAAGATTTTTTTTTATATATCCAATAAGTATAAATTGTATAAAGGTGAGTAATACTGATGAGTCATACTGTCAGGTGTTAACACGGACAGTATAGGACAGTTCCGTGAAAATAAATAATAACTAAAAATAGGATTTTACGGTTGACATAATAATGTGTGAACGGTTGTAAAACTAAGATCCTCATGAGAGGTTACCGACTCTATGATCCGGTGAAATGCACCCACACACAAAGTTATTTGCCGAGTAACATCACTGGTGCTTGGATATGTCTGTCCAACAAGCGTTCGTAGATAGAAGTTCCTCAGGGACAATGCACACGTCACGAAAACCCTATAAAATAATACACCAATCATTTTTTTAGAGACAAAACTGACTTTTGGTGAAATATTATGATAGGAAATGAAACGTTTAGTGATAAACGTGGGGACCAGTTTTATTCTTTTAGAATTTTTTTATGAGAAATGCACTGTTACTGCTGATTTTGCGAGAAGAATAATTACATGGAAAAAGAATAAAGTCTCCTTCACGAATTAGTTCGAGCTTTCCTAGGGAGTATTTTCCTGAAAAGGAGTATTCCTGTGGGAGGTGTTTTCCTATAAAAAAATGTTTTCATGTAGAGAGTATTTTCATATAGAAAGTGTTTTCCTATAGAAGATGTTATTTTGAAAAATAAAGACTTATTCTGAAAAATAAGGACTTATTTTTTTGTTTTCTAAATGTGCGAACATTATATTTATTTTAATACGTGTATGAATACACGTATTATGGGTCTTTGAAAGTTGGCTCTCGTTGAGCATCGAACTCGGGACCGTTGACATGCAACTCGCGCTTTTGAACCGTGTCGCCATAGTGCCTTCCTTTCGTAGACATTTTATGAAAAGTCTTAAATAGTACAAATAATGTAATACACTCAAAACAAAAGACCACACTTTTGAAAAATAATTAATTAAGTGAAAGTAAAAGCAAAAATTGTATTGTATTGTTTTTTAAGTAATAACTATAGTTATTAAATCGTGCCATTTTTATTTTTTTAAGAAAAATGTAGTGTCAAAAATTAGAAAAATGCAAAGTTTAAAAGGTTACCTATATTTAATAGAGTGAGTTTCCAAATCCTCCAAATTTCATTTAAAAATATAATACCATCGTTCGTTATAAAAAACAGAAAAGCTGTCGTTAGTATATCAATAAGTTACATAAAAATTAAAAATTAAAACCCGTATCATCCGCATTTAGGCATCAAAAAATTAATCAAAATTGAAAATATTAGATTTATATGAGAATTAATAAAAATGTTTTACAATTTGGACGAGCGTTATAATGTAAGTTGTCTTAAAGTAAATAATATCTTGTTCAATTTTTGTAAAGAAATTTTCAAAAATTGAAGTAAATTTTCAGGTATAACATTATGGTAGTTTAAAATGATACACTTCATTCGAAAGAGGTACTCTTTTTTGAGAAAGATAAACTATTTAATTGAAGCTAAAAACGTTTAAACAGGGGCTGTTTTTAATGTTACAAATTGATATGCATGTTTTTTACTGAGATGCTAAAAACTTATGATAAAACTAACCGGCGAAAGATTGGAGCACCATGAAAAGAAATAAAAAGCGCGGTCTCAGGGATTGTTGATTTGAGTTTGGATATCTGCATAAGGTTATCAATGACAGCAATGGTTCGGTACCAATCCTAATTATTTTTTTAAAAAAAATTGGCAGTATAATAATCAGTATAATTTACTGTAAAAATATAAATAGAATATTTTTCCGTAAAAAGTTATGACATGAAGAAATTCGTGTTTTTTTATAAAAAACACTTTTTGGATTTTTTTATTTTTTTATGAAAAATTACAAATTTAACAATTTTTTCAAGAAAAATGATAGTTTTTTAATTCAAGAATGGATTGAAAACATGTTCAGTCCCTTGTTAAATACATAAAAACGTAAAAATAGCCCAAAAATAATGTAAAAATAAGTGCTAATTACCACACTGTTATGAAATGACTTGTAGCGTCCGGTAGTTGGATCAATAATACTACACATCAGCAGATTGAAATTTTCGTAAAACTCAAACCCACACCGGGCAGGCAAGATCTGGCCCCACTCAAAATTACCGTCCCAACCAGCGACCCATAAATTACTCTGACGATCGAGCACCGGTAGGTGTAGGACAACGTCGACAATTGCAGACTCTAGCATCTGCATTAGCCGTAGCTCAGTCGTATTGGGGGCAGAAAGGGGGGATATATCTTTGAAATTAAATCGCTTATCATCCTGTAATAAGACCCCAGCGTTATTGAATAATTGGACACCTGTAGTACTTAAAAATTTTAAAGTAATCGTGTTATCCTCAGGCCATCCATCCATTTCGCGTTCAACTAATGAATTCATAGCATTAGCAAGGATAGGATTAATTATAAAAGCAGACATACATCTGCAACCAACTGTCCGATCTAAAAAAATTAAAAATAAATAACAAAACTTTTTTTGATTTCGTTAAAAGAATGTTTTTTCAGGGGTCACATATAATTGTATTTTTTTTGACCATCATAGAGTACCAGAAGTCTGCCTGTTTTTTCTGTGAAATCCAAAACAATTTAAATATAACAAAGTTATAAGACTTTTTTTGTGTAAATTTTACTGATAATCAATTTGCATCTGTCTGATTTGTTCACTTTTTCATAAAGAGGCGTTTTTTATCGTTTTTTTATCGTTTTTTTATTACAAACAACCTTTTAAAAAAATTATGACAGCAAAAACATAACCATAAAATATTAATTACGAAATTTTTTTTAAAAAAATTAAAAAAGCAAATAAGATTTTTTTTGTAAAAATTAAAGTTTAGTAAGTACCAAATTAAGGGAGGTGGATACAAATACATATATTATCCAGATTTGACTTACTAAAAAGATGGATGTGACGCCCACATGATGGATCATCCACTATCATCATTTGTTCATAATGACCACTAATAGGGGATACAGCGGGAGATGAGGACGAATAAGCATCATCAAGCGATAAGTCGGCACCTTCGTCCATTCGAACCAACTCACCAGAGTCAGACCCATCGTCTGGAACTCTTGATCGTTTCAATTTGCCTAGTTATTTTATAAGACTGATCTGACTTATAGTTGAATCCGAAAAAGTACTCTGCAAGACAGTAATTAAAATTTGGACCAAAAGTCTCATCTGGATTTTGCTCTTTGGCATATCATTAAAAATGATTATGACGGTTACATTTCAGTGAAAAATTTTTTCCTGACTACAAGTATAGAGAAAATCAAAAATCATGCGCTATAATTTTAAGAAATTAACTGGCATATAATAAAAATGACACTTTTTTAATAAAAAAACGAATAGGTTAATTGTCCGTAAAAAGACAAATACTTATATAATCTCTTTCTTGCTGAAATCCAAACATACTGATGATGCAATAAAATGCGAAACGTCTATTATATTTTTTTCTAAAAATATTTTTTCATAAATTAAAAATAAACATAACTAACCAGAATTCGACATGATTCCGTTGTTTCCGTCAGACATGATTCGTGATGATACTACAAATCTAACAAAGACCTAAAAATACTTTAAAAAGTAGTACTATTTTGAGAAAAATAGTAATATCACGAGTTTTTTCAAAACAACATTATTCAGACCATCTTTATTTTATAAACTGTTACGTGTGGACCATGTAGAGCTTACCACTACCGCATAAGTCGCCACCGACAGTATACTGTGTATACTTTTCCAATGAAAACCAAAAACGGTTTTCTGTTGAAATTTTTTTATGGTATTCTGTTAACAAATATAATTTTAAATTTATAAGTAACAAAATTACTTTATTTTGTTTCCTTTTTTTTGAAAATAATAGGGAAATTGTTTTGTTATAAAACTATCAAGTAATAAAATAAAGACAGCTTTTGGTTAACTGTGAATGGCGGTTATGGGGGTGGAACAAGTCTCTTTTGAAGAAAAAAGTAAAATTTATTTGTATGACTTTTTCCAAAAAGGGGGTTAGACAGCTCCAAGTTATTTACAAAATAGGACTCTCTTATCTAAAAAAGATTTGAAAAATGTAAAAGTGACTATCTCAGTTATGGTTTTTCAATGAATGAAACAAATATAAAATAATAAAAGTTAACACTTTTTCCGCTATATTTTCTCCTACGCATAAGCGAAAATGGAATTGGTGTTTTTGAGCTAATCCCTAAAACCATATTTTTTTGGGCCATTTTGAGTGGAGTGATTATCGAGGCGTATTGGTGTACAGTGCTGTGTTAGGCCAGAAATTGATGATATATGTTTTTTTGCTTATTTAAACCTGCTGGAAATCGAACGACGCTAGACTGAATACACATTAAGCAACCACTGTAGAAACTTTGCTTCAAAAATAATAAAAAAATGTCCATAAAACTACCTAAGGGAACACTCCACGACAGTTTTTTTGGGATTTGATCAATCATTATATACCGAAGAATCATGAAAATATTTTTTTGGAGGAGCTGGAAATACATTTTTTTGACACTAATTCTGAACGACTACATTAGATAAAATAATTAGATGAGACCTGCGGTTGTAATATCTATGCTGAATAAAGTAAGCACTGCGATAAAATAGGGAGAGACGTGGGCATATTGCATTAAATTACAGGTCATGACACTTTTATTTTTTTTGAGGGATCACAAAAAAGTGATTTTTTCAAGACGGAGAAAGTGAAAACATGACATGTGAAATAAATTGCAATGACCAAAAACTTAGTGTAATGTAAAACTACTAGTTTATTTTTGTTGCAGAGCTAATTAGATGGAATGATCTAGATCAACATAAATGTTCAGAAAAAAGCAAAAATACGCTAAAAATTGATATGAGGGCAGTAACAGAAGGGGTCAAAATGATGAACTACACTAGTCATGTGATGAATCCCTTTGCAAAAACAAATACCTAACATTTGAAAATTTTTACCATAAACGGTACCAAATACAATGATATACTGTATAAGGACAGTACTCTATAACTAGCTATTCCACCAATCGATTTTCAACCAAAATCAACCGGTTGTTTTTCTAATCATGTGACGCACAAGGAAATTAATTTTCATAAAATTTTATATAAACGTTTTTATCTTATAATATTTAACCACATCAAAGTTTTAGAAAATTCTACCAGTTATTACTATAAATAGAGATTGATAGTGGAATAGCTATCTACAACCCCAGAAAAATTGTATGTATATACACATTTATCAGTTTTTATGAAATATTTAATTAAAAGAAATTAATGTTAAATTAAATGCCTATGTTAGTTTTCCTAAAATGTTTGTTCAATGATTGTTTCTTTAAAATAATCAAATTGTAGAGGAATGACACTGTTTTTGCATGAGAACGAATAATGGCAAAAATCGTAACTAAAAATTAAAAACCACAAATAAAAATATAATTGTTGGTTTAAATGTCGAGGTTTTTTTGCAAAAAGAGAACCGTAAATAATTGAAGCATTTAACTGGCAGAGGTATGGGACGATTTGAAATAAGGAATTTCAAAAGTCAAAAATCGGTCAAATATACCCGTTGAAATACTGGCGAAAAAAGGGGTTTTGGACTGATGCTAGAATGTTGATAAGGCGGTGAGGGCTGGAACTTTATAAAAAAATGAAAAAATATTTTTTTATAAAAGCAAATTTAAATACGCTTTTTGTTACAGTGACAATTCTCAGCACCGCAAACTCGCAGTATTGACAGACTATCAGGGGCCCAAGTTGAACGATAACCCTTTATCCAACGTAAGGCGGTCTTTTCCCCCTCAGTCAGAGGAGAGAAATTTGGCGAATCAACAAACATCTGCCACAAAGGGGGAAAAAACAATTCTTGCATTTCACCGGTGGATACAAAATGTACTAGGTAATGCATCATTTGGCAAAATCGACCTAGCCGTTCAAAATTGAAATTAGTAAGACAGAGCTCCACCACACCATTTACAATATGAGGATTCAGCGTTGGATCCCTCGGGGGCACGGAGACCAGTAAACTAAAAAGATTTTTTAAAAAAAGTGAGATTTAGGTTAAATTAGATTTCCCAGACTGTCATAAACTATTGCTGAGTCCTGTGACAAATTAAAGTTTTTTTGGTTAGGAAGTTTGGCCAAGTAGTTAAGCGTTAAGGTGAAAGACCGAGAAATGGTCATTATAATGTGTTATAATAATGTGTATATTATAATGTATGATTTGCAAACATGTCCCAAAAATTAATCCCAGTGTGGAAGTTTTTTATAACTTTTTTAGATTGAATTTTCTTTTCGACTTTTATATCTTTGTATAATTTTTTTTGATTTTTTTGCAATAAGGACATAGCTGCCGAAAGTTGTAAGGAAATGATTTTTTTAAAGAAAAATTAAAATAATTATACTTACTCGTTCCTATCTGTGACACCATGCCAAACGTATACACCATAGGCATCGACCCCGCGAAAGCCGTGCACCAGCGCACATACTACGCTCAAATGAGCTAGTGTGCCGTGATCACCTCCACCACAGCCGAATCCGAGTTGTAAGCGGCGCCCGGTCTGAAGTCCACGCTGATGGTCGTCAAAAATGATATTCTCAGCAGTTAACTGTCCTAAAAAATTAAAAATGTTAAAATATTGAATTACTCAAAATGAACCATTTTTTTAATGAAATTTTGATTTGTACATTGGTGGTTTGTGTCCTACTACATGTTTTTTTTGTTTTTGTTGAAAAGTTAAAATACTACTCAACAATGACACTGGCTAAAAATTTCCACAGGGGGTTGCTATTAAATATGAATGGTAAATTAAATATCCTTTCGAATTAAAAGTCAAAATCGTCCTTAAGAGGGAATTAGAAACTTTTTTTTGAGCAGAATGAATTTTGTTATGTATTACCGTGAAATAAAAAGAGACATAAATTATTCAAGAAATTGCACTTGGGTCGGTTTTAGATACCAATGATTAAAAGAAAAAAATTCACAAATTAATGACAAATTTGAAGTTTTTTTAAAAAGATATCTTTGCATTTTGTTATGGTATTTGAAAAATCCAAAAAACTCAAAATTTAACTTTTTTTGGAAAAATGTCAGAATGTAAAGGTTTTTTTGTGAATTGTTATGAGAAATAGGGAGTTACCTTCAGTATCCTTGAGCTGGAATTGACTGGTAATAAGATGGCCAATAATATTGACAGAAACACCAAGATTACTTGGAGTTACACCAATATATTGTGGACGGCTGTAGATGTTATGCACGTCAAAAACCACCTTTCTTTCGCACAAACGCTGACATTTGAGCAATAACCCCAAATCGGTGGGTAGTATTATTGGTAGGTTGATGTTGAAACCATACTTGCTCAAACAGGTCAGCTTGTGGCCAGTCTTCTCTTCCAGTTCATACGGGCTGGAGTATATCAAAATACCAGCATAAAAATTATAGCTGAGCCATTTCAACTCACTATAATCATTGTCAGTGTCCAGAAAAGATAATTTATTAAATCTTTTCGAGCCAGGTAGATCTAATCGTTTATCATTAGATCGCACCAAGGGCCCATCGTCAGTAGGAACTTGTAGGAACTGTGTGATATCTGGAAAAGCATCACGAATGATGCATAAATCGGCATATTTCTTTGGCCAGGAAAAGTGAGAGTCATTTATCACTCCCTCGATAAACCGCAACGACTTGTCTAATGAGATGACCATTTTCTAAACGATAAATTTTATAAAAAGCCCAGCAAAAAAGTTTTGGTTTCCTCTCCCAGAAAAATCATTTCGGAAAATAGGGTTTTTATGAAACAACATATTAGAGATTTTTTTTGCCGTAAAATTGAAAAATCACTTGCATCAAAGGTTTTGTAACTAAAAACTAGAATCCTTAAAACCTTCGAAAATTCTGGAATGCTAGATAGATTACCAGAGTTGGACTGAAGGAAAAATATCCAGCAAATTTGATTTTCTGTCGAATCACAGACTTCAGGATCTGGGTTATCCAAAGATATGTTTGCAAAATAACCATAAAATTATTTTATAAAAATTAAATTTAAAAACAGATTCCCGATAGAATTTCAAGAGAGTGATTGGTTTTCATAATTAATGCTCCAAGATATTTTATCAAAATTTTTAAAGGCTTTTTTGCTAGTAGTGTAGAAACACGATTAACGTGGCGCACCCCTCGCTTCCGGCGCTTTTTTCCGATAATTTAATGCTTTATTTTTAAAAAAAGGACTGTAAACTTTTGTTCTAAGCATATTTTCGGGAAACCACTACGTACTAAATTAAGGTAAGGTTTCATTGTATAATAAATGTGAAAACAAAAAAGGTTTTCGAGCGGATTTCGAGGGGTTTTGATTTGAGTGACTTTGAAACAAGGTTTTAGACGTTATCTACTGAATTTTTTTAAGGAAGAATCAGATACCAAAAAATTCATTTGCGTATTGTTTCAACGGTGAATCTTACGTAAAATAAGTGATATTCAAATTTGGATATTTCAATAATCGATGAAATATCAAATAAGTGAAATTCATAATAAGTATACCGAAATATTTTTTTATTAATAGAATTTACTGGTTTTTTATCCCTAGCGCGCCACCAGGTGGTTGCTGGACCGCGAGGACATGTCCATTATCATTTTTTTTGCTTAAATTAAAATATTGGTCAAAGTTTCAGAGAATTTAACTTCTCGAGGGGGACTCCCTTAAGACGCGACTGAATCAAGTAAGTCCCTTCTAAAAAACGCGAACTGGGACGTGAAATCTAGATATTAAAAGTTTAATCAAAATTAACTTCCATACTAAAATGTGAAATGTAATCTGACGAATTAATATTTTTTTGGTAAATATCTTCTAAATCCCCCACCGAAGGTGTGGATTGAGTGGTGTTAGCTCATAATGTCACAAGGACACTATATGGAAAATGCAGAAAACACACTGGTTGATATTTTTTTTGATTTGTTTGAATGGAATTGTTATTTTTTACGCAAAAAATGGCATGAATTATGGACAAAATTGGTGTATTGACTATTTTTTGATGATAGACAGAGCCTAAGTTAAATATGGCGGAAAGTAGTTTTGTTTCAAAAAGAGTTTCTCTCAAAAAAGCCATGAGTCGTCGACAATACTGGACACACAAACGGTGAAAATAGCCATAAAGTACAAGGATAAATGATTTTCTCTGAGATTTGAAAAATAAAAAACCCGAAATCGCGTCATTTAAATTTTTTCATACCGAACCAAGTCGCAGAATTCTTTCTTTACTCACTTTTGTAGCTGTTTTCTCTGATAAATTGGGACCAGTATGTAGTTCTTCGGATAAAGTTATTGAGTCACCAGTCCAATAGTTATAAATAAATTTTGAGGCAAATTAGCAGCAGATAAAGTCCAAGAAAAAGGACAAGACAAATGATCCCACAATGTGAGCTATTCTATTACGTATGACAGTAATAAAAAAATAAAATTAACGCTATAATAATTTACACTGACCAAACATGAAAAGTCACGATTGAAAATATCTATGAGAGTAAGAACTAGCCAATCATAAGGTTGGAGAAACATTTCTTATGATCATTTTTTCTGACAAAGACTGACAAATGTTCTATATTTTATAAAGATGCCGTATTAAAAACATTACATTTATCGTAAAAATATGAAAATTTAGTCAAATTATAGTAAAAATGTGAAAATGCGCCATATTTCTCGGTATAAAAGTCGAATTAATACTGATGATGCAGTAAATGCGAAACGTCTATTATATCTATATTTTAAAATTTGGTCAGCCATAAAAATTCCCTTGACAAGTAAAAATTGTTAACAACTACAAGGACAGCTTAGGAAAACTCTCAGTAATTAGTCACCTTATCATGAATAAACCGTAATCAGAGTGTTTTTTGAAAATTTAGTGATTTGTAGATCTCTCATGGTCAGGTTTTGTCTTGACTAATGCGACTATAAGTTATAGAATGCATAGGTATCATAAATTTATTCGAATAAAATAATAAATATTTTTTAATATTAATCAGAGCTATTAAAACAATTACTGTTTAAAAAAGGTAGATCCCTATATTGGACAATCTTTGTAAATTAAATTAAGTATAAAACTATTTCAAATTTAGGGAGTAAATTAAACTAAAAAGTAATGTTGTTTTTAATAAAGAATTATGGTCGCTAAAGGTGACTTCGTAAAAACATAGCTGATTTATAATTCCTATGTAGTATAACGTGAAAATTTTTTTCTTTTAAAAATTGACAATATTCCAACATAATTATAAAAAAAGAACATAACTAGGTTAGGGTAGTAAGGTCTGATTTCCGATTTTATTTCAAAATGAGGTTGAACAGGGATTACTTGCAGGAGCGGAAAATTTTTTTATCAAGAAAAGAGCAAAAATGGGCGAGGTGATTTCGCATATTGAGCACATGGAGGTTTCCATTTGTGAGTTTTTTCTGAAGAACTGCTATTCAGCTGCGGGATTGGTCCTGTGAATACGTTTGAGGCGAGGCTGTAAACTAATGTAGGACTGAAATGAACTAAAATTAAAAGTTAAAAATTATACTTCAAATAAGCAAAAATTCCAATAGGCAGGACCCTCAGCTATTAAACAAAAATCAGGAAAAATGCTGTTCAATGGTCAAAAATAAAGTCATGATATACTATTTTCAAAGAGCTAGGTATACATTTACAAATTAGCGAATTCCGGTTATTTTCTCGTGAAATTTTGGTTGTTAACGAATATTACCGTTAATATGTCAAATTGACAAGATATGACTCCTTAAACGGACGATTAAAAATATGAAAAGATGGAGATTTATGAAATTTTTTCAACAGCCGAAAGTTTTTTTTGGAAAATATAAAAATGAAGCTCTTGCGTGAAATAAATCGATTTAGGGAAGTACTAAATGATATATAAAATATCATATATTTCAAAGTAAGAGCTTTGAATAAAAACCATCTGTTTTTTTGAAAAAGGTGTGAATAATTTACCTTATAATATATTTGTCGAGAACTCAGTGCTACTACGCTGTGACGAGGCAAAGGGTGGATCTTCACAGGTGATTTCTTCAAAGCGATTGTAACTCCCGGAATCATTTAGGTCATTTGAGGGGCTGCTTATGTTTGAGTCAAAAACTTGACAGTAGGAACGGCGCTCTTTATTACTATCATTGTTCGGAAATCGAGCGTAGGCATAGGTCGTCTTCACATGATAATGTGGGAGAGGCTCAACCTTATAGTGTTCATCAACAGAATTTTTGATGCCCATAATAATAGTATTATTGGGCATATGGTGGATTGAATCAAAAATATCCACAAAACACTGTAGATTGTCTACCACAATATCCTCGTGAAGATCAATCGAGTCAACCCATAAATCGTCAATAGCCTAGTGTGTTAGATAAAGGTTGAAAAAGTTTTTATATAAAAAATTAAAAAATTTTTCCAGTATAAAATTCAGAAAGATACTAGTGAAGAATAAAAACTTACGCAGGAGAGGAGGTAATTTTCGTTACCATAGTAAGTTTTCAGATCGCGTTGATAAATACCCTCAAAATAATGTGCCTAAAAGAGTGCTTGAAATTATTGCTATCAGAAAGTTCTTTTAAGACAGTTATAGAGTTAAATTTTTTTGGTTTTTCTTGGTTTTGTTTGAAAATTTTTTTGTGAAAAATGAATTGGCTCCCTAGCAATGCACGTGGTCACTTTGCCGCTCATAAAGTTGAAATTATGAGAAAAAATAAAAAAAATCACAAAATAAAGATTTTTTTAATCAAATTATAAAAACCAAATATGAGTCATTAAAACCTAAATAAGAAAGGAATTTTTTACTAACCATGTACACTTTCTTTAGGGACCCCATTGTTTTGTAGAGCGAAGTAATGTTTTCAATGGTTAAACTGCCATAATTAAGTACATCCCTGTGATATGTTAATAATTCCAAAATATATTCACACCGAAATAATGTCAGTGGATAATGAGGAGGATAGCCTAACAACCATGAATCATCAACATGGTCACGTATTCCTGGATGATACCGGCAAATACGTTCGTATCGGGCTGGCCCAGAATTAATAGAACTAATTAAAAGTTCACGATGACCTTGAAAACTTGCAGGGTATGGCTCATAACAAGTAACCATGTTGATAGCGGCCTCACTGGCGTGCTGTTTACCACGTTTCAGAGCTGCTGCTGGACGGTCCTAATAAAGACTGTTTAAAGAAAAATCATTTTTTTGTAAAAACATGGACAGAATATTTTTTGAATAAATACAAGTTATTTTTAAGTAAATTTTGATATTTTTAAAAAAACAAAACTATATATCAGATTAGGAACTCGCGTTTGTTGACCGATATAATTTAATCTGTTGCTACCAGATTTAAAATATAGAAATAATAAGAGGCGCTATAGAGTTAAAATTAGCACCAAAAAGTCGAAAAGCGCATTCCCTGAGCTGTATTGGAAAAATAAAAAGAACAAAATTTATCAATTAATAAAAACTGACCAGCATGTCACACTCCATTAATAACCATTTTATATGGTCTGGGTCATATATCGTAGCACGATGACCATCAGCGTAACAAAGAATCAGTTTCTTGTAGGATCGGTGCATTACGGTGCGCTGCATGTTACATCTATCGATATGACTCATATCACACAAGAACGATATTTTCTCTTAAAATAGATGAAAACATGAAAATTTTTTTTGAAAAACTTTTTTGTCAGAAATGAATGATTATTGATAAAAGTTATAACGATTTAATAGTAGCGATTGTGCAAAAAACACTACTTCAAGTGGCAGAAGTGTGATTTGTTCCAATTTTTCTCTTTGAATCAATCATCAGTTCCAAGTAAAAATATAAAAGTATTTGATCTAAGTAATGTGTTAAGAATGATTATTTTCTATCTCGTTTTATATGTTTATGAGTCATAGCTACCTTTGAACCAATTAGAGTCAGGAGTGAATCATAGAATAAATGACTAAAACCAAAAATTGTAACAGATAGGTTAGGTGAAACGATTTGAGTTAACTATAAATCTGCGTGTGGGCCTGTGTTGTCCGATATTAAAACTATTAAGCTAAACTAAAATATCATAATAAATTGTAAAAACATCATAAATAAAAGTTCATGAATAAAATTAATTTAAAACTGTACATACATATTAAAACGATTTGAAAACTGTTTTACTGCATACAACTGTATAAAATGGTGAATAATTGTAGCCAATCTGTACCATGAGATTGCGAATAAACGAATAATAATAATGATGCCCGAGTAACTTAAATATTCTTATTTGCCTGTTGAAAAAAAAGGAATAAGATATTTTAGTAACTCGGGATCATGACCGATATACAGGCGGAGCTAGAGAGCAAAATGTCAAAATTTGAATATTCTCCCAAAATAACAACTTTCCCGAACGGTCGTATTGAGAGCGAATGAACCCAAAGAAATTCGAACTCATATTTGAAATATTAAAAAAGACCACATGCAGTATTTAACATACCAGATATACGTACCCGCCCTGGAATTTGAGCCAAATTTTGCTGTGGGCGCTAAGCATCAATTTTTTGCCTAGCGTAAATCGCCCGAAGATTCGAAAATCTAGGTTGATAATTTCTAAAAAAGATATAATTCCTCACAAAATCGTAAACTACCCCGAGAAATACAAAATCGTACTTAAAATTTTCAAAAATGACCATAAGCTGTCCAAGTTCCTAAGAGAGCAGAAATTCAGAGAAGAAAGCCAAATTTTAACGCTTTGGCTGAATAATAAAACAAATCATAACATAAGTTCAAGGTACTTTCTATGTCTATGCCGAGAGAAATAGTAAATTCGAAAAATTCATTTAGCTAAAGAACCCCTTGAGCTGAAAATTCTATATATTGCCATTTTTTCGAATTTTCAGACGAATATTTTGTCACTGGTGCTACAATTTTGGGTATAAAGGCCTTGTGTCTCGGACACAATTTTAATGTTAGAAAAACTGGAAAATACTAATTCTTCAGTGAAAATTATGAGAATTTGAAAAAATTAAGAATTTTATCATTTTTTACATTTTTGATGAAAAAAAATTCGAATTTGGTTTCAAATTTTTTTTGTTCAAATAATTCATCAGCAATCAGCATTGCGTACTCATTAATAAAATATCACGCGGATACAAACATAATGAACAAATGAAAACAGGTGCCCAAAAACCTACTTAAAAATTTCTATAACCTCAAGGGTCGACCAAGAAAAATTTAATTTCGGAATTTCAGGTTTGAATAGCCAGAGTAAGATAACTAAGTTGTTTAAAATTTTGGCTTTTCTTGTTCTTCACAAGAAAATAACAAAAATGAACGAAAAACAATAAAAATTTTCAAAATTTTTTCAAAAATTAACAAATTTGAAAAATTTCAAATCAAACTAAAAGCTCAATATTATAAAAATAGCGAAAGGTTTCTCTGAATAGCAGTCTGTATATCATCAATCCTCAAAAATTCAGCAAGCTCTTTTAAAAACTTTATTTTTCTCTTTTTTTGTAGTTTTCTCGACATTTTTTATGGCAATCAGATTGACTATTTTCAAAAGAAATTTTCATCTTGACGGCTAGCCGAAACACAATTCAAGTTATGCCATAAGGCCAGCATAGTACAGCTGTTACTCCGAGCACATTCAATTATGGGTTTTTATTCAAATTGAACTCTGTGTCCAAATACTTTAACTACCTGTATTAAATAGTTTCTTTATCGTCATTGTGAGAAGGCACTAAGAAAGCTTCAATTAGTTTCCCATTTTAAGCATTTTTTTGAAGCAGCTTGCACAACTATTTCCTGTTTTATTTTTGATTTTAGCTCGGTTTTGGTCATTTTGAAAATTAGAAACATAATTTTCGAAAACCTTATAGTAAATCGGGGAAATCTATTCTTGTACCTAAATTGGCCGAACATCTCTCTCGGGAAACCTAGGATAGCCTAGGGTCATTTTTGGTAATTTCAAGTCCGATTTTGAATTCCATGGGTTCTTTTTACCCTAGCTTTAAGGCAGTAACCGACGACATTTAGTGATTTTCAAACGTCTGTCAGGAGCTGAATAAATTCCAGTGATTTTTATCGTTGAGACATATTTGTATGATCAATTTGTAATGATTCAAATTTTGGCCGTTTTTCATAATGAAATGATTTTTCGCAGGTGACATCAGAATTTTCACTTTTTGTGTTAGTATGCTAAATTTCGAAACCTCCGGAACTAAATGAAGCCAGAAATTGAAATTTTGTCTTATTTAATTTTTTTCAATAAAAAACGTCTCAAAATGGGGTTTTTGAAGAGATACTTTGTTTTCTTGGATTAATTTCGCCATTTTGCTTAAAACGGTTAGTTAAAAAAAGCACTTTTAGGAAATCGTTTTTGCCGGAACTAAATAAAGTGGGTTTTTCGATAGTTTTTTCGATAGTTTTTCGAGTACTTAATGCGACGCGCTCAAAGTTGGGAACTAAAAAACTGAATAAATATTTTCAAAAATATTTTTTTTCGAAAAATAAAAATTTCATTTCTTCATTCCAGATGAATTCACAGGCAAAATGTGCAAGCAAAATAATTCAAACGATTAATACTTTAAAAGATACAGTAAAGTGAATGAAAATGATACTTGAGTAAAAATACGAAATTATGAAATTTTTATATCGAAATTTTTTTTTAATTTTTCGGAATGAAATCGATTATCAAAAATGAGAATGCAGCAAAAATTAACTTTTCTCATGTCTGAAGTTCCGAGAATAAGCGTCCGTCGGTTACCCCTATTTTCTTGATCTTATGAAAAGTTGAAAAAAGACTTTTTTCGAAAAATTGTATTTTTTATTTCTTCATTCCAGATTGAATCAACAGGAGAAATGTGCAAGCAAAATTAAATTCAACGATAATACTTAAAAGATACAGTAAAGTGAATGAAAATAATACTTCGTAAAAATACGAAATTATGAATTTTTTCATATCGGAAATTTTTTTTTTCAATTATTTTTGAAATGAAATCCATATCAAAATGAGAATTCAGCAAAAATTAACTTTTCTCATGTCTGAGTTCCGATATATAGGCTCCGTCGGTTACTCCTTAGTTTAACTTTAAAATTAAGAATTCTTTAAAAAAAAGTAATCAGGAGAGATCGAACACACTGACGAGGGCCAGACTGCCGAACCTAAACACTCCCCTATTAAGCCTTCTAGTAACCATGGTTTGTTTTATTATACAAATCAAATTTTGATTATCACTGGACCATCAACCACGACGCCGCAGGAATTCAAGATTTTGAAATTTGGACTTCTGAATTTTTTTGTTGTTGTTTTTTGCATGGATGGAGACCGTTTGCTAGTCGTGAAAGTGTCAAAAGCTTCAGAAAAATATAAATTAAAAATCTTATTTGTCGTTGATAAGGCGGTTGTAGGCGTTGAAAACTAGTTAAAACCCATAAAAATGGCAAAAAATAGAACTATTTTGAGCTTTAAAAAAAAGCCGAGGCTCTTTGACATGTCAGAATTTTCTGAAACTTTGCAGGCTAGGGCTTCAGGACCTTACCGTGAATTTGTCATGGTCGCGAAAAAATCGCCGTCAACTTCCGGTTTACAGCCGATACAATATTTTTTTTGGATTAAACCTGTGATTTTATAGTCCAAACTTAAATGAAAAAACATTATTTTTCGAATTTTATTTTTCAGCCAAAATTCTTAGATTTTTTGCTCTTTCGTTTCATGTGCATTATAATGCGATTCAAGGCATTGAAAATTCGGATTTTGGAAAATTTTGAAAAAAATATTCGAAAATTTTCGAAAAATTTTTGAAATTATTTTTTTCGAATTCTTCAAAAAAAATGAGTGGGAATCTCTTCTTGGATTTTTCAGATACCCTTAGTCTCAATTTGGCCTCGACCTATGACACCTTAGCCCAGTAAAAAGTTTTTCCTCAAAGGGGGTCGGTGGATTTTGACAAATACGGATATGGGCTTGATGAAAAACTTTTCACTGGGTTTTATATATTTTTCTCAATATACCACCAAAGTTATGTTTCATACTCCAGCAACTTTTTGTAACTACAGAATTTTCGAGTTATCGCTTTTAACAAAATTTTGAGTTCGAATTAAACTTTTCGAATTCGACAAATTATGAGAAATTTTGGAAGAGAGTTCCGAGCATTATAAAAAAAATGCCTTATTTTTTCATATAATTTTTACAGTATTGTTTTTCAAATCAACGGAAAAAAGTCTTCAAAATGGCTACTTTTACTTTTCGCGTAGTTGACCACATATTTTTTTATATGATAATTGAAAAATCATATGACATTTTTTTGGGATTTTCGGTCGAAACTATTTAAAAATATTTTGAAAATTTTCTCTATTTCTGTTCAAAAAATTTTCAACTAATTTTTATGGCATCTTTAGCTGAAAATATTGGAATGGCTACTTTCACTTCATTCAAATATGTCCTCGTTTTGTTTCTTGCTCTTGTTAATACTCTGAATCGTATCTTTTGAAGTAAAATTACGGTTCGGCAGAAGTCCATCGAAGTCCTCTTTTTATCCAGAATTAAAAAATTTATTTACACACACAACTTGCCAAATAGGTGAACCGAACCATCCACCGTTTAAAATGTATTTTATTTAATTCGTGAAAAAAAAATATTTTCTTTGGATGTGCTAAAATTTCGTTTTTTTTCGTTTTTTCCAACAATTTAAATTTTCGATTTTGACGTAAAAATGTATAAATCGAAATTAAATAAACGGTGGTCGAGACCAATTTTTAGAGCTTTTAATTAATAAAAAAAAAATAAAATTAATTTTACTGTAATTTAGACACCTTCGATAGCAAACGCTCTGTTTTTTCAAAAGACGATTTATAAAGAAAAAAAATCGATATGACAAAAATCAGATTAAACAAAGTGAGCTCAGAAGTTCCAAATTACGGTTCTAAATTTTTTTGCACAATGTATGAAGTGACTAAAGTTTCTCATCAAGCGAAAAAAAAAATGAAAAAGTTCAAATCTGCCAAATGCACCGCCCCCCCCCTTAAGCAGCTTCAGGTAAAGTGAATTTTCAAGAAAAAAAAATTATAACGTTTCGAATTTAAACTGCCGGTCGTCCAAAATGATCAAACTGATATGAATCGTTTGAAAACCAGATGTAACAGGGAAATAAGCAAAAAAAAAAAACTTTAGATTTTTCTTGATTTTCTATTGTAGTGAGTTTCCCTTTAATAGGGCTTTAAGGGCTTGAAATTTTTGCACATGTTTTCATAATTGTAATTGTCTATTCACTACACCAAATTTTTTAATTTTGTCAGTGATTTTTGAAAGATTGTTTCAAATTGGCAAATCCGACGGAAAATCCGTCCGAAAAATTCAAAATGAACTGAAAAAAATTCGTTATTACGGATTTAATCCGTAATAAAGAATTTTTGTTATAAAAATTACTTTCAGCCTTCAATCAGAGTGATGACGGCAGAAATTCTTGGAGGTAGAACAGCTGCTTTGTCAATTGTTTTTTCCTTTAATAAATCTGATTGGACTGCAATTGCTGGGCAAATTATTTAGAAGAATTTACGTTGTACTATAGGTTTTGAAAACAAATTGGTTTATTAGCTTTCCTGATATTTGCCTCACAGTCCCATTAATTTTTTTAGAAAATATTTGTTTATTGAACCCACACTGATTAGATGTCTTCCAGATAACTATCATGTTTAAATCTTTGAAATTTAAAGTTTTTTTTCTTTTTATAAGTTATATATTATAACCCATGAAGTTATTTTGGAAAAAAAAATCTGACAATGTTTCAGTCGGCAACACAGGTAAAATTGAGCACATGTATAATCTTGAGTGCTTCCTTCACAAAGTTTGCTATTTAACTCGTAGAACTCGATTCCGGCAAGTAGTGACCATTCACCATTTTAAATCGCATTTTACGACGCTTAAACATTAATGACAAGACCAGTTATAAATTTATCGATAAACTTTAAGATGAAATGACGTTTGTGCGTTTTTTTATTGAAAATTTTACTGTATTACAGTACTTATTTTTTGCAAAAAATTTTTTAAATCACAAAAATTAAACCTTTCATCGTAATCAGAAAAAAATCTAAGACTTTTTTCCCAATACACTATAGCGCCAAAATGATCAAGTGACCGTATATTTAAGGAATAAAGGTTGGTAAAAGTAGTACTGTTTTTTTCCAAAAATTGCTTAAATCAAATTTTTGAAAGAAGTGAAGTTGGTTCCTTAGAAGTTTTTAAGACTTTTTTACATTACACTCAAGTCCGAAAACGATCACTGGACTTCAAATTAAGAAATGAGGTTTGGCCAAATACCCAAATAGTACTCAAATTACGCCGAAAAAGGTTTTGAGGACTAATACACACCTAATTTAAGAGTTTTGAACATAATAATATTTTCCAAACACGTCACGTGATCTTATTTTTTCAAGAAATAAGGATTTATTTATGACATATTTTAAACTTTATTTTTGGATTATTCGTCACTGATTTTATTCAGACTTTCCTGTAATGAGAAAAAGTCTTAAAAACGTTTGAAGTGTTGACCCTGGAATTTTTGAACGTAATTTGGAGTACTTTTTCAAATTACTGTACATTGGTACCATATATTTTTTTTCCAAAGTACTCAAATTCATGCGAAAGACCCCTCAAAAGAATCGTAACGAATTTCTAAGCTCTAAATGCATTACAGTATTGGCCTCCAGTTTAAATAGAGCCAGATCTCCAGAAGTCAAGCTTTCGAAATGCTGATGACATAAGAATGCGTAGGCGAGAGAGAAGGTGAGAAAAATGAATAATTACCGATTGGGGTTTTATTTCAAAGATTTCTGTTTGTATTATTTGTGAAAATTGGCCTCCGGTTAGAATAGAGCACCTCTAGAAGCCAAACTTCCGAAAAATTAATTAATTAGAATCAAAAAAGGTTTGCGAGTACGCGTAGGCGTGACTCGTCTCTGGTTGTAGAACAAACAAATGATATTTAAACAATAATTTCAGAGTCAATTTACGAGAGAATTTGATTGAAAAACATATAATAATTGTTAAATGGAACTAGAGAAAACCCTTTGAAGTTAACTAAACAGTAGTTCAAAATATAAATAAACGTTTGAATTCGTATGATTATTGCACTGCTGCCCGTCACTGGGGTACATTTTCGCGAATTTTTTTCTCATCCCCATTAAATCCTTTTTGTTCATCGGAATTTTTTTTATTTTATTTTAATTTTATTGCAAATTGGCTGAATATTATTTAAGCTATTGAAAAATGTATTTGTTGATAATGAAACTTTGCTATATGGCTCGATCTATAGAATGGTCACTAGTTGCCGGAAATCGAGTCTGGGTACAGATTCATGTCTAAAGTCTACGAGTTAATTATTGTTTAAAATGCTTTTAAAAATGTTTTCAGCTTAAAGTGGGGAGGAACCCGTCATTGAAAAAAGCCGATTTTGTGATTTTCGAGGCCAAATATCTGGAAAAATCACATTGTAGGTCTCAATAGTTTGATATCATGGTATATTTTGACATAGATCTCTTATATAAAAAAATAAATTGAATATCACTAATTGTTCAGCCAATCAAAAACAAGTTTCATAAATAGAGTGATATTTTGAATTAAAAAGCCAACTCCTTCGTGAGTTTTTGAATTAAGAAAATTATTTTCAGGTTTTATTAACCACGACATACGTACGCAAGTTTTTTCTATTGATTTTCGAAAATTTGTAATACATTCACTACAAATAAGCAAGAAACCCCTTTGTTACGAGTCTTCACGCAAATGCCTACTGCTACCTGGATTTTTAAGCTACAAATTTGTAACCTATATCATCAAATAGCTGCTAAGCTTGTTGTTACTATCACATTAATAATTTGGTCTCTAAAAATGGTACTTTTTGAATTTCAAAAATGCATTAATTTGATTAAAATTCTTAAAAACCTAAAACGACAATATTTTCAAAATTATGAAAAACGTACTTTCTTGACGTCTGTGTTGATAAAAATACCACCGGTTTGTTTCAAAGTGTCCATACTTTCGAAATCAAAATTGTGAACATTTTTTGTTTGGGCCTCAATTCATGAGGGATACACTCTTGGGATATCAAAAAAAATTCATCCGAAGAGAAAATAAATTCACTGAGTTTTCTTTGTAATCGCATTTAAACGCTGTAAAACATTAGTCTTAGATTACCTATTCGACCAAACAATTTCAAAAACAAACTTTTAATTTGAAATTTCCAAAAAATTTTAGGTTTTGGCGGCTAGACGAATGGAGATTATTTGTTAACCAATCAAAGAAGAACGCGACTTCAATTTGGATAACGAAAACTGTCAATGACTGCTGCATAGCCTATAAAGTATAGGTAGCGTGTCCACCAATCGATTTCGGCCAAAATCGACTTCTTAGGGTTGATTTTTCCACATATACTGGTTTGTGTGAAATTTAATTGTGCGTCTTTTGGTATAATTATTTTTTTTTCAAAAATCAATATTTAATCAAAAAAATGATAATTTTAGTTCAAAAAAATCGTTATTTTTGCCCAAAAAGGGAGTTTTTGGCTTCTCAAATAGCCCCAAACCTCCCAAAAGCTACATTTTTTCTGTGTGAAAGTACATCAGTGCCAGTGATTGATGAATGCCGTCACTAAGTAGAGCTGACCTAGTTTTATTTGAAAAAAAATTTGGAAAGTTTGGTTTTCAATATTTTCTAAGTATTTTGAAAAAATTTGGTGTGATAAAAATTTCGAAAGAAAAAAAATTTTTGGGTGCGTTTAAAGCCAATTTTCAAAAAAACTAATTTTTTTTCTGAAATTGGCTAAACGCCGGCAAAAAAAAATTTAAAAAAATTTTTTTTAGCTACCAAATTTCAAAATACTGAAAAAAAATTTGAGAATCTAAAACACAATAAAAATAAGATTTTTTTTAGTTTTTGATGAAAATAAATACAAAACTTAATATGAGAGCCAAAATGAGCACCAATGAAGAGGTCTTATAAATTTGTAAATTTCGGATCTAGAGTAGTTTTTGACGTTTGAAATTTGTTAAAAAAATAGCCAAAAGATCGGCCGAAGCCGAAAGAAGGGGGATTTTGTAATTTTATTCAAATTTATTAAAAAATGAGCCAAAAACGGCCGAGCGGCGACGGAAAGGGCAATTTGTGATTATTTATTCAAATTTGTTTAATAATGAGCCAAAAACCGCCCGAAGGCCGATAAGAGGGGAACTTTTGTGTTCATTATTTAATTTTAGTTGAAAACTTGACGCCCCAAATCGGCCGAAGGGCCGATATGGGAGGATATTATATTTATAATAAAATTTTGTTGGACCACAAATTGACCGATAAAAAGAGTATTTTATGTTTATATTTAATCTTGTTTGAAAAAATGAGCGTGAAATCGGCCGAAGGCCGAATAAAGAAGGATTTATATTTATAATTAAGAATTTTAATTGGAAAATGAGCCTCGAATCGGCCGAGGCCGATAAAAGGGGATTAAATGTTGTTATTTAATTTTGGAAAACAAATTTTAAAAAAAATTTGATTATTTTTTTTCCGAAATTTGAAACCGTTGTTAAAATTTGAGAATTTTGAAATTATCAATTTTCTAAATTGCTCATATTTTTGAAACTGCTTAATTTTCCCCAAATTTAAGAATTTAAATTATTTTAAAAGCCATAATTGAATTTTTTTCTTAAATTCGAAATCTTACTCTCGAATTTTAATATTTCGCAAAAACTAAATTTTCGAAATTATATTTCTTTAAAAGATTTTTTTTATTTGCAATTTGAAAATTTCTCACAAATTTTTACAATTTTCTCAGAAATTTGGACAATTATCTGAAAAATTTAACAATTATTTACAATTCGACAATTTTAGAAAATCTTATCAAATTTCAAATTAATTGTCATATTTTGAGAAAAATAATCAAGTTTTTGAGGAAATTTAAAAATTTGAGAGGAAATTTAAAAATTTGTTGAGAAAATCGTCAAATTTCAAACATAAAAAATCTTTAAAAAATGAAAATAATTCAGAAAATTTAGTTTTTGCGAAAATATTAAAATTTGAAGTGAGTTTTCGAATTCAAAAAAAATCAAATATGACTTTTTAAAAAAATGTAATTCTTAAATTTCAATTAAATTTTAATTAAAGAATTTAAGAAATTAGCAATCAAATTAAAAACATAAAATCCCCTTTTATCGGCCTTCGGCCGATTTGGAGCTCAATTTTTCAAAAAATTTAATTATAATATCCACCTTTATCGGCCATTTGAGGCTCATTTTCAACAAAAATTTAATATTAATAATCCTCTTTTATCGGCCTTCGGCCGATTTGGGGCTCATTTTCCAACAAAATTTAATTATAATATCCTCCTTTATCGGCCTTCGGCTCATTTGGGGCTCATTTTCAACAAAATTAATTAATTAACATAAAATCCACTTATATTGGCCTTCGGCCGATTTAAGGCTCATTTCCAACAAATTTAATTATTAATATAATATCTAAGATTATATAATTTTGCATTTATATTGTAATAATCATCAATTAATTTTCATCAATCAGAGAAAACTCTCAATTTTTTCCTAAAAACGTTATTTTTTATTGAATATTTTGTAGTATTTCAACTATCTGTTGATTCTCATTAGATATACTGAATCGTATAATTGTTTTGAGTAGAACAGAGCAGTTATGGAGATAATATACTGGAGCTATGAGGTAGTATCACGTGGTTTAAATTAAACTTGCTTTTCGAACGAAAACTTCCATTTTTTTTGAGGATTTTCGGATTTTATTTTTATTTTTCGGAAGTATTTTCCTACAACTGAAAAAAATATTAATGAAAAAATTTCTGCAGACGTTTCAGACAATTTAAAAAAATGAAAAAAAATTTGAAAATTTTTTCGAAATTTTTTCTTTGAAAATTTTTTTGGTTTTTTTTTTCAAATGTCTGAAAAGTCTGCAAACAAATTTTCAGCAAATTTGTTTTTCCCAGCTGTAGAAAAATACTCAGAAAAAATTTCAAAATTCTCAAAAAAGTGTAATATGACACCATCCATTTGAGATGTATGTGCCAAAAAACTGGTACTCACTAAGTTCAACGAGGCGGTTATTTTGATAATAAAATTATTTTTCCCAGATCAAACGGCTATTCTTTTTTCTTACTTTCACGTTTTTTTCTCGAAAAATCGAGGTTTGAAGCCTGAAAATTACAAATTTTCCAATTATATTATTTTTCCGAAAAATTGAAGTTAATTTTACTAGTAAGTGGGCGTTGACCTTGAAAATAACCGATGTGGCATTTGTTTTAAATAATTAAATACTGAAAATACGAAAAATCGCTTTATTTTGATCACGTGACGACCAAAATTTTTTTCATAATTTTTTTCGATTTGAATTATAATATTCACCTCCAAGAAGTTTCACAAAAAACCATCCATTATTTCTATAAGTCAAAATTAATGGTGCACACACTAAGTATAGGTCTTTACTTTTTGCAGGGAATACTGCCTATTTTAATCTTACTGCACCATCAAAATTTGCCGCGTATCAGATTCCCTGAAACTAAGGAATTTTTATTTCAAAATCTTAAATTTATGTCGATTTTTTTGAATATATATTTGACTAAATCTTCCGAAACATACAAAAGAATCTTTCGTATTTTTAATTTTCTAGTTTGAAGATAGAAAATAGGAGCAAATAGGGAACTCTGCGCAGAAAAACTTTTGCATGCGTATATTTTGACTTGATCAATTTAAATTAAACAATTATACATGAAGTCTACATATATAATTTATTAATGAAAACTTTAAATCTTGAATTTGCAACTTGGTAGATATTCTGACGACAAAAAACTAACGTCAAGGAGAAATTCCGACGAATTTCGTCATGATATCGTCGCACAGAACGCAAGCATTAATTTTGTCAAAACTACATAATTTGTACATAATTTATTAAAATCACAATATTTAAGTGCGCTTGATGACTATGCTCTCGAACCTACAAACTCTATTTTGCTAACGGATGTTACTCGTGGTGTTCCAATAGTATCTCTTAGCCAAAAAAGCACAAACTGGATGGGACACCCGTATTCTGAGTGCAGAAAAGCTGAAGAAGGCACTTTACATTATGCCGGCTATACCAGAAATCAATGTCTTTATGAATGTTTGATACAGGGTCAAAAACATATCATTCATCTGATTTTTTAAAATGTTGCGAGCTGAATTCGATATTTGTTGGTTGATTCTCGTCTGCTCATCATTTTGTTAGTAAATTTCGCATCTGTGTTTTAAAACACTTATCTTTTTAACAAGGAATTATTACTTCCGAAGTAATCCATATCTCTTTATTGCCCTCTCCCAAAGATTTGGTCCCTCAAAAACACGGGGGATGAGAAAACAACGCGGTTTTTCAAAAACGACTTAGCCGATTAGGTTCTTAGATAGCTCACAAAATATCTAGTGAATAATAAATAATAAAAATTGATCCGAATCAGACGCGTTGTTTCTATTTTTTCTCAGATCTTTGTTTCTATTTTTAAACAAAAACTAATAATTAAACAATTTCAGTAATCTTAGAAAAAAAATAAAAACATTTGGTCCTATAAAAACAATTTTTAATGTTTATATTAATTAGATAATTGTGCTCAGTTTGAGCTATTTAAAATATAAATCGGATGACTTGTTTTCAAATGAAGCGTCGTTTTCTCACCCCCGTGTTTTTGGGGGACCAAATCTTTGGGAGAGGGCAATAAAGGGATATAAATAACATATTCAATGTTTGCAATAGTTCAGTATGGTGTTCGCATTTATTTTTTCCACAAACATTCTGGAAAAACGATTTCAAAACAAAATTTGATAACTTATTTGTTAAAAGGGGTAATTACCCCTTCAAAGTTCTGGCAAAACAATCAATTCAAATTAAATAATGGAGGGTTACAAATGATCGGTTGAGGTCTTGCGGATCTTTAATTTGTAGTTTTTTACTAGAGGGCGTCTAAAGATGACATTAGTGTAGGCTGTCACCCGTCAGATTTGGGTCCGTCGCTTGAGCCCTTCGCCCGAAAGGTTTGCGAACTTCAAATTCGATGAAACTTGGCACATAGCTTTATTCAACCCGTCTCCATAATTATCAACTAAACAAAAAATTTCGTAGTCAACTTCCGGTTTCCGGGAAGATATAATGACTCATCGTCGAAAATTGAAATTTTGATATTATGAAAAATCGGAAAAATCCTTCATTTTTCGAATTTTATTTACCATCCAAAACTCTTATAATTAAATGTCATTTTGTTTGATATCCATATGCAGTCATTTCCAGTCATTTTAAAATTCCGAATTTTGAAAACATAAAAAAGAACTCGAAATTTTTTGATAAATTAAAGAAAATATTTCAAATTTTTTTTGTAAAAATAAATTCAGAATGGCATCCTCGGATTTTTTATACTCCTCTTAGCCTCTACTTTGGTCTGAACAGGTGACAGCCTACATAATTGACACCATTTTTGCATATTTTGCCATATTTCATTGTTATAACTTAACAATGTTTAAAAATGCAAAAATGGTGTCACTAATGTAAGTTGGCACCTGTTCAGACCAAAATAGAGGCTAAGAGGAGTTTCAAAAATCCGAGGATGCCTTTCTAGATTATTTTTTTAACAAAAAAAATTTGAAATTTTTTCCAAAAATTTTCGAGGTTTTTTCAAAAATTTTCAAAATCCGGAATTTTCAAATGACCGAAAATGACTACATATCCCCTATTCACACTCTTGTTAATATCCCGGCCCTACCAAAATACTAATAACCAAAATTTTCTATCATACAGTAGGTAATTTTTTTGTATAATACAGTTATTATGGGTTTCGAGCCAGATAAATCCAGAGAAATTTTCCTTGGTGGTCTCGAACAATTTTTTTACATACTGTTCAAATCGCAAATACTTATAAATATAAAATTTTGAACCTCTTTTTCGATGGCTCATATACACACTGTGTGCAACTGTTCTCCATCGTATTTTCCAGCTGAGATGATAACGGGTGAATTCACAAGAATAAAGTGTACTTTTTCTAAACATGCTCTCTGTGTGGCTCCAAATTTAGAAGATTTCAACTATGGATATTGTACTTGTCCCCCAATGTGCAAAGAATTAGGAAAGATTTGAAAAAATTATGTTTTTTTTCATTTCGGAAGACATTTTCGTCAGTGCATATGCCTTTTTACACTATGTGGAATATCCCGGCCCTACTACTAAAAACACACTACTTTTGAGTATCAGGGCCGTGATATTAGACATAGTGTAAAAAGGGCATATCCCTTTAACACCTTTCGCTGGATCTGAGAGATGTGGGCTGAAAAGCGGCCTCATGAGTGGCTGGGAGGGGTCTGAGGAGTGTCAGGATTGGCTCCCTAGCCGCTTTTCACCTACATCTCTCAGATCCAGCGAAAGGTGTTAAGGGATTAGGTTTAAGTTTCAGTCAAAATCTTGCTAATTAGAACGTTATTTTAAACAAGCGTATCCTTTAATATATTTGACATGAAGAAGGTTTTTTCAAATTCTCAGATTCTTGCAAAGTTAGTCAAAATGGTTTACAATAAACAAAAAATAGTAACAGTCAACAAAAATCAATTGCGGATCGTTCGGATCACTTTTTTTGAAATATTTAGTGCTAAATGAAGTTAAGAAAATGTTTACAGGTTTTTTATGGATTTGTCGAAAAACGTGCAGAGAGCATTTCTTGATTTTGTCGCAAAAAAAAGTATTTAATTTTAAAATTTTAATTTTGTATGATTTAATATACCTCAGTGTTAGTTATTTAAACAATAAAATTAAAATTTATTTTTTGAAATGTTCATCAAACTTACATTTGCTGATTAATAGTATTTCAAAGAAATAACAAATTTTCATTTTTTCGAACTATTTTCAGTGAAATCGGTTTAAATTTTATGAAATTATAATCATTATTTAATTGACTTATTTCTCGAAACATAATTTTATTAATTTTGAACAGAAATGCGTCATCAAGCGGTTCAATATGCTCAGTATAATTGGGTGGATCACTCTATTCAATCTGCAGATAGTACGTCAATGATGATTATGACTTCTACTATGCTTTATTTGCAACGAATGTCTGATGTTGATAATGAGGTCCCGTCATATTCACTGACAAATGTGAGTTTATCTTTTGTTCGACAAAATATTTGGTCAACTGTTTTTTCATTATTTATGAAAATGAGGAATTTATAGAAAAAATAGAGACAAAAAACATCTCATGTCGATGAAACAAATCTTAAATTTATTTCATAATATGAAAAACTGGTTGCAATATTAACATAACAATAAAATAGTTGAGGAAAATCGTCATTTTTTATGAATTGAATATTTTTCGACAATTTGAAAGTTGCAGCTGTTTGATTCCAACGATGTCTTCTAGTTCAATTTTTTTAAAGAAACAAAACGTAGCCCTTCTATTTAAATTTGTAATTTGAAAATATCCACAATATATCGTAGTTTGTATGTAAATTTGAGCACATTTAATGTTGAATGTATTCTACATTCCATTTTCAAAATATAAATTATATTTTCACCCTTGTCAAACATCAGTTGTTAACACTTTCCTTAACTTGTGCCAAAACTTGTAGTTTCCGGGAAACCATATGACAAAACCACGCGTTTGGCATATGACATTCCGGTATATAAACTGCGTTTTTCTTCTGAATATTAGGAATTTGTCCTACAAAAAATCATATATATTTTATTCATAGTTTTGAGATACTATAAATTTTGTAGTATCTCAAAACTATGAATAAAATATATATGATTTTTGATAAAGACTCGTGGCATTAATTGCAGAAAAACATAAGCAAAAATAACTCAATGTCATTCAAATACAATTTTATTCTTGTTTGAGAAAATTGTTAAATTTTGCAACATGTTTGCTCAACATAAAATAATTGTGAGACAATTGCAAAAAACAACCTAACAAATTGTTCACCTCGCATAAACATTTCATAAAATTTATCATCATGTAATTTAGAAATTGAATTATGCAGAGCTTTTTATCTTTATTTTAAAATCGCCGATATCAAATGTTTGGATGATGAATAAGAAATAAATAGTCCCTGTATTTCCTGCATTTCTAAATATCTGGATAATATCTGTATGAAAAACATTAGAAGGATGATCAACCCTGAATTATTTCCGACACCCTGGGGAACGAGATTTCCTCCCAGACCATAAACATGCTCAATAAAGATAATATTCAGATATTAAGAAATGCATGGCTTTCATACAAAAATTTTATTCAACATCCAAACATTTCGTTGATATCGGTGATTTGAAATAAAGACAAATAAGCTCTGCATTATTTAGTATCTTGATAATAAGTATTTCATCACTGATAAAGTCCATTCATGAGGTGCCGCGGCACTTAAAGGTAAACCTTAAAAGGGAATCGGGTTTTAATTTATTTTAAATATGGTGGGTTAGTAAATCACCCGATAAATAATAATAAGGTTGGTCTCCGATTCCTACTGTAGAACGCAACTTGTATCCAGTAACGCAGTTGGTGGGTTTTTTCAATGTTATTTATTCTTAAAAAATCTAACAACTGCATTTTCTAACCAACGTGTGATGAGGGGATATATCATCACCAAAAATTTTCATCGGATCAACTTCTTTTTTTTCCTTTTGATTTCATCAAAATAATACCGGTAAGAGATTGGCACATTTGAATTTTTTTGATCCGATCGGTAGATCCGCATGAAAAATTGGATCGGATCGAATTTTCCGATCTGATCAGACCAAATTTTGCCGACCTCTGAAACCGAGACACAAAATAAATTAGAAGGTTGGATTCCTTTTCGTTGTTTGGCCCGTTCGTTATTCACTGAACGAAGTACATGTCGCATTTGAAGGCAAAAAACAGGGTTTTAAGGGTCGATTTGATGACAAACTAAAAAAAACACAAACATAAGGGTCTTTATTTTTAAATATACTAACAAAAATCTTGTTCTCAAGAAAAAAATCGTGCAGCCCTGATAAGCGAACAATCAGAAACGACCTTTCAAATGAAAAATTTCATGTCTGCGTCAGTAAATGCGACCAGTACTCCCTTAAATTTGAAGCAGAATCGATTCACATCCGTTTCCTCCTTAGTTTCCGTATTAAACTAACCGTATGTGACATATTATATCCGGGACTCTTCACACTAGGCGGAAGATTTGGGCCCTGTGTAGTAATCGTTGCGTTTTATCCAGTTGTAGGGCCCAAATATTCGGCATAGTGTGAAAGGGGGAGTTATATATATAACTTTATCAGCATTTTATGAATTAAAACTTTGCGATAGTTATTATCAGATATTGGAGGGGCTGCTGGAGTGATGATGGGAATGTCGTTTGCTACTTTTGTTGGAGCACTAGATTGGATGCTGACTGAGCTGATAAGGAAAATTATCGTCAAATACAAAATGGTAATGAACGATGTTTTTTCCTTGACTGGCAAATTAATGATTGTAGAGTTAATAATACCTGATGAACTTTAAATATTTGGGCGTTTAAATAAAGTGAACACAAATAAAGGTCCTTAAGTTTTATTTGCTCTTGCGCAGTATATACTGAGAACTTATCCTAAAATTTCTCAATAACTTTATTGTGTAAAAACGATAATTGATACCAAAATTTTGAGGAAGCCAGTGTTTAGGAAAGTATCTCATAATATTTTGCAATTTCAATCCGAAGTTTTATCTTTTCACGCGTGATTTTTTTGAAATAAAAAATATTAGAAAAATTTACAGAAAATTATTTTCCGCAAGAAATGAAGGCAAAATTTGATCGCCGAAAATGGTTAATGTTTATAAGCGCTGGTTTCAGTAATTAAAAATCAATTAGAACAAAACATAATACTTAATGATATTCAAGTAAAAAATAATTAAGATAAATTCGAATCTACTATTTTGTAGATCAAACCATTCTAAAATTTTTGAAAAATTTTTTTGAAAAAAATTTAATATTTAATATTTCATTTTTCTGAAAACTAAATTATAAATGACGGGAAAATAATTTTGCTATCATGTTTAGACTTCGATATTCCCTTTCCATTCAAATTTTAACTTAAGAATCGAAGAAATGATGTCAAAGAGAGCTCCAGCCAGGCAATTATAGAAATTCACCCTCATGGAAATGGAATCCACGCACCAACTGTATACATCACTTGCAATAATGCGTCATCAATCATTACAATAAATCATTGAAAAGATTATAAAAATATTGGGAAAAATCATCCATAATTAACGCTCCCAAAGAGCTTGGTTCACTCACGACTGAAATATATATAATGTAATAAGCCTCATTCGGAATTTTAATTTATTATTTGTTCACCTATTTTCTTGAACTTTTGTAGTCAAAGATATTTGATTAGAAAATAAATTCGATTGCGTCTTCTTAATTTAATTCTGAGGGTTATGGCCATGAGTCATGGCCCATGACATGCACGCCTTTTTTATAATTATAGGTGTTGTGAAAAAAAGTTGTGACGTTGAACTTTTGGTTGAAATAATGTTTATGTAAAATTATAATTCAGTTCAAATTTGAAAAAATTGCTTATCACAAAAAGTATACCGGTTTTGGCATACATGAAAAAAAATTGAGAATTCATATCAAAAATTATTCAAAAGCTTGGTCAGATCGATATCCAAGCACTTAAGCTGATGAACACTTGAGATTCTCATTAGCTTTAAGTCTCAATCATGGTTTGGTCATCAAATTTTTGGATCAGAAAATTTTTGGAATAATTTTTAGATTTTTGAATCAATAAGAGTTAACTAAAATCAGTTCAATAAAAACAATTAAATAGCCATCTATTTGCCATTCAACGAAAAATACATCCAGACACAGTGCCAATGTGTATCAAGGATATGAGGAGATTGTAGTCTACAATCTCCTCATATCTTTGATACACACAGATGACTTTTAAGAATAGAATTTTATAGATAACACTTAAATAATTTTTGAACAAATCGGATGAAAGATCCAACAATTATGAAGAATTGTAAAAATGCATTTTTAGCAAAAACTCTTCATTTTGTCAAATGCACTAAAAATAAATATTTTAATTATTTTCCATCTTCAATTTTAACGTATTATTAAGTATTTGCATTCATGCAGACTTTACGATGATTGTTAAGCGCCAAGATTTCACATGGTGAAGTTGAGGTAAACCCTCGAAATCTACGAATATTTATTGATGAGACGTATTTTGTGTGCAAAGAAATAGGAACTCAAATATTCATGTCTTCTCATAGATGTTCTGGAGATTGATGATGAATTATCGGTTTTTGTGAAGTTGTGAAGTAACAGTTATTTGCGTCTGTTTCCCTTTTTTGACGAACTTCACCATTTATTTCGCCATTTATTTGGTCAGCGATCATTTTGTCTAAATCTGTCGCATATAAATTGCCTTGAAAAGTTTATTTTTTAATCTTGGCGCCACATTCTGGTGGCAATTATTATGATCTAGATATTTTATTTAATGTTTCGGTGATTTTTTAAACTTTTTCCTCTGCCATTAAAACCAACTCTAGCTATCAGATGAACCATAAAGCCAATAAAAAATGGGCCAAAAGATAAAAGTGTGCAAATCAAAAATGTACTGGTACTGTTCGTATCAATTTCACATCTGAAATACATTTAAATGATTTAAGGGAGTAGATGTGACTGATTTTAATGTATTTTGAAGTTTTTAACGTGGTTTCCTGGTAAACTGGCCAATAAAATATTCAAAAACATGCTTCACATGAAGTACAAGTCGCCAAAATTATTTCACCACTTATTGTTATCAGATACGATTCAACTTACGCCCATGCAGGAACTTTGAATAAGTCTCATCAAATAGGTCTAAAAAGAAAATTATTCTTTTGACGGAAACTTTATCTTTCGTTCAGTTTTTGGTAAAAATGTTTTTTTAAGTTTTATGCACATGAAAAAAATTAATAAAATTTATGAAAAATATAGGAAGAGAAAGCTTTTAAGTTTTTCGTGGGGAAACTTAGCCGAGGTTTTTGTGTCGTATTGGAGGACCATTAGTGCTGAAATGATCCTGAGGACTTGTTATTTAAGGGGATACTGATCGGTTCACAGAATTTTCTAAAAACTGAAGACCAGACTAATTAAGGCAAAAAAATAAGAATGAAAATATTTTATTTTTGATTACAAATTCAACCAGGCGGAGGGTTCAAAGTTGAGGAATGAGTCATTTTGAGAGAACTAAAAGACCATTCTTATGTAACCATTCTCTAACCACACATCCGATTTTTAATTTTGGTCTTTTTATACGATGATATTATGTAGGACTCGGCTATAAACGCGTCGAAAAACTTGTAAAAACGCTTAATCAGCGACAACCACACTCTTATTTATTGTAATTGATATAGTATATAATATTCCGAATTTGCCGAAAAAAAACCTACGCAATTTCTCGATTTTTAGCCAGAGTACTTCCAGTGCCAATATCGCCAAATTTGCCAATATTGCCGAATTTTCTCAAGATTTATGTCTCAAATTACTTTTTCAGTGTCACGAATGACGTCATTTTTAGGATTGACTTACCCAAATTTAGTTTTTTCAACTTCTATTTGATTGCCTTAGGTGTAGTATTTAATTTTCCGCATTTTGCTGATTTACTTCATACGAATCTATTGTAAAACTTTTTATAAAATTCGAAAATTGTTGGACCGATGACGTCATTTCTAACGCCTACGCGTTTTTTATTTCTAAACAAATTTTTCGACAAAAACTTTTGGCGATATTGGGTCCCCCGGGCGAGAAAAGCTTGACTCCCCCCTGTTATATCGAAGAACCTGCCTAGTGTAATTGTTATGTCAATCGTCTATGTTTTTATGTGTATTGACATAAAAATTACACTAGGCAGGATCTTCGATATATCTTTGGTGATATTCGCATCTATTGGTTTGAAATGCATTTATCACTATTAATAATCTGGTGAACCGTATTTTTGATCGATTTCGGTTTTCAGTGGTCGCAGACACTGAGATAGCTTTTCGGAAATGGCAAGAAAGATCAAAAAAACAACTAGTGGAGAAAGCATATGAATCTTGTTCAGACGGAGTGAGTTCAAAAATTATGAGAATGTACTAGACTGGAGAATAACCGTCCCTGATTGACCGACAGGAGGCCTCTACACTCACCCATCGCTTAAAATCGCTAATCTACACCACACTGATATCTCTCTCCGAATTATTAAATGGACTCTCTGAACAGGTTATAGGGACTGTAATATTTTTTTCAAATGTAAAAGCTTGGGCGTTCTGAATGACGTCATGATTTGAAAATTAATTCAATTTTAAAAGGTGTTTAACAATAGGTTCAAATAATGTTAAATACAAAAATATTTATACGTATTATGTCTATTGAATCACCTTCTCTACCAAACTCAATCAAATAAGAATTCAAAAAAATAAATTTCAAAAAAGTAAGTCCTGTAATATGTTTGCGTTCATGACGCACTAGGAGTAGTTTGTTATGAAAACCTCGAACGCAAACGCAATTTTGGCGATATTGGCACTGACAGGAATTTAGCTAAGAATCTTGAAATTGCGCAGGTTTTTGGGCTATATAAGGACGGCGATATAGAACCCCCCACCTAAGACACTTCTATCTATCCCTATATTGCCCTCTCCCAAAGATTTGATCTTTCAAAAACAAGGGGAGTGAGAAAACAACGCGGTTTTCAAAAACAGCTCAGTCGATTAGGTTTTTAGATAGCTCAAACTGTGCAAAAATATCTAGTGAATAATACAAAATCAAAATTGGTCCGAATCAGACCATTGTTTTTATCTTTTCTCAGACCTTTGCTTCTTTTTTTTAACAAAAACTAATAATTGAACAATTTCAGTAATCTTAGAGAAAAAATAAAAAAATTGGTCCTATTAAAAACAATTTTTAATGTTTATATTGATAAGATAATTGTGCTCAGTTTAAGCTATCTAAGAACTAAATCGGATGAATCGTTTTCAAATGACGCGTCGTTTTCTCACCCCCCGTGTTTTTGAGGGACCAAATCTTTGGGAGAGGGCAATAAAGGGATATAGAATATTAATCATTTTATACCTCCATAATAACTCCATATATTCATTTTAATACGGACTAAAATCGAATTAAAAAAATTTTTGCAAACACTTGGTGTAACTGTTTCGAGCGAATAAAGTTTCTATTGAAGTTTAAGGGGGTATATCTGGATAATTTGACATATTCACGGTGATGTATTCTGAAAACTAAAAGCTTATGAGAAAAAACCGAAAGTGCTTATTTTTAGATCTATCCTTAATCTTGCGAAAAAGGGCATCGCAAATTATTTTGGACCATAACACCAATAGGTACAGTATCGTAACAAGGTGACACTTTCCTTGACATTTTCCTTGGTGACAAAGTCCATCAGTTAGCGGGTGAAGTGAAATTGCTAAATTTTGAAGTTAAATTCGAATTTAAATGAGAAAAATTTTGCGTTGAACACAATTTAAAACACCCGGCAGTTTAAGTTGGATTTGTTTTAAATCTCAAATGCTCAAATATAAGATAGTAGGAATTCCTGAACAATTTTGCATCTATTATATATACATCACTCAATAAATCATTATCGTATGTTTTGTGAGACAAAAATGCTCCGAAAATTTTTTTTCTTATTTTTCAAACGCTGTGATTTCATTAAATTATGTCACGGCATTTAAATCAGGATATTCTGAATTCTCCTAAAATTTTGAGTTTTTCCTGATGCTTACGATACAACATATTGTACCACTTAAATGGGAAAGAGATTTGTTTGAGTCGTTGCTCGACTTAAGGGGGTAGCAGCGATGTGGCAG
>SCLH01001926.1:0-14110 GCA_004367855.1 Oikopleura vanhoeffeni | reverse complement strand
CATGGCCCCCAAGAGACGCCGAATCAAAATTTCAAAAAAAACTCTAATCCATTGTAAAACAAGTCCTGTGCTTTCAGATGCAGTATGAGTCAAAACATTATCTCTCAAACTGGTGGAGGAGTTACCTTTTGCCTGAGCCTCCCAAACTGATCATTTCAAAATTTTAATTTTTAGTCTTTTTGCGTTTTTGTCCGCCGAAAGCAAAATTTTAAAACAAAAGCAATTTTGCATTATTTCTTAGGCTTCTCCGGAGCCTCACACAAAAAAATAATAAAAAATGATGAAAATTGAAGGAGTAGGTACGAACTGCGTGTCTTTTTAAGAAGCTTTTTAAAAACGTAGGTGTCGGCGTAGGTGGAATTATATCAGATTACTGTTAAGTTCAAAATTACCGCGAAGGTTGGTTCTGTTAGTAACAAATGTTTTTGGAATATCACCTTTGCTAGTTTGGCGGGAAATGATCTTGGAAGATGCTCAAATCAGCGACACCCACTCCCTTAAAGACAAAATTAGTGTTCTAGAATTCTCCCTCCACCTGCTGCTGTGGTGCTCGAAAAATATTTTTTTTACTTACAATCAGGAGCAGAAAGATAGATCTGCACATTAGTCTTTTCGGAATTTTCAGAACTTGTTCTGTTTTATTCTGAGCGCTGATCTAAAAGTTAAAAAACCGATGAGTACCCCCTTAAGTGTTTATTCGGCCTCAAAAATTTTCGGCGAAATTTGAGTACTATTTGTGTACTTGAATCAAAACCTTATTTCCTAATTTTAAGGTCACGTGATCGTTTGTGGACTTTGGTGTTATAATAAAAAAGTCTTAAAAACTTCTAAAGAACCACTTCATTTTTTTCAAAAATTGATTTAAGTAATTTTTGAAAAAAAACAGTGCTTCTTTTACCAACCTTATTCCTTGAATATACGGTCACGTGATCATTTTGGGGCTATGATGTAATGGGAAAAAAAGTCTTAAAATTTTTTCTGATCCCGCTCAAAGGTTTTTTTGATGATTAAAATTTTTTTTGCATATTTTCGAAAAAAAAACGCACAAACGTCAATTATCCAAATAGTCGATCGATCACTTTGTAAATTGTCATTCATACCTTATTAAGGGTCCTAAATTGCGATTAAAGGCCAACTGGTCACGCATGGCCAGAAAGACACTACGGGAGTTAAAAATGATAAATATTTGTGTACTTACTAGTATAACCGAATAAGCGATTTTTTTTTCGCAATAACCGCCCAAAGTGGCGTCCCCGAATGGCGTTTTGGGTGTGAGGGGAATTTCAATGGTTTTGGGTGTGAGGGGGTTAATACTTTATATTTTTCTGTGCATAAATTATCATGAATAATGCATTCAAATTTTGTGGCTCGCGCTTTGCCACAATAATTCGCCATTTATTCGAATGAAATTGGCGAATTAAATACTCTGACTTTATTTAATCGGGAAGAAATTCATTTCTCATTTAATAATCATAGAAAGATTCGCGATCGTAACTGCGGTAGGTAAATAAAGCCATTCAGAATGGCATTAAGTATATTTGAATTGACATTTTTGATAATTTTAATAAGATCGTAAATTGTATACATAATTGTTTAATTATATAAATACACCCTCTGCCGAAATATTTTTTCAAAATAACGAAAATGAAATTTTATTTTTTCAGTTTATTGAGCGGCTTAGCAAGTGGGAACAAATTACGTTGGAAGGTATTTCATATAAAATATCTACTCTTAACTGTTAATTTTATCATAGGCTATGACTCATAGCCCTATTTTTCCCAATGTTTTAAAAATTAACATCACTTAGGTCGCTTTTTTAGGTAGACCCACTTAAGGGGGTATATCTGGCAAATTCGACATATTCACGGATGAATGAATATTCTGAAAAACTAAAAGCGTATGACCAAAACGCGAAAATGCTTATTTGTAGAGATGCTATTTATAATCTTGGAAAAAAGTAACACCAATAATTATTTTTGATCATTACACCAATAGGTACAAGTATCGCAAAAGTCTATCTCCTCCCAGACGGTATATCATTGAGTTTCAAGATTTTCACAAGTCACGTAACGGTAGTATGGTGCAAGTCTTGTTTAAGGTCGAGGGCTTTTAAATTGATCCGGCGACTGTGAACAATTCTAGAACCGCAAATAACCGACGATTTTTCACAATTCCAGACTTCAAAATCTATCTCTCGAAGATATATTTGCAAATGGCTCAAATTTTTATCATGTATTCTTCGAACAATTTGTAAGAGATTGAGGGCCGAGCTTTTTTGCAAGTGTGTCCAGCTGAAACTGGAAATGATGATTTTTTTTTGGTCATTTTTCCAAAACATTTCCGAAAAAAAAAAGTGCTGTCGATTTTTTTGAGAAGTAGGGCTCAAAAGAAGAGCAGTGAAACAACTGAGTGAGACCAGTTGGCTTACGTAAGGCGATATTGTTCGAAGTTTTAAGTGGTAAAAAATTCGAGCAACGTTATGTTTTTTACTTCATCTTGTAAAAAATACTTGGAAAAAAACCGAAAAAATGCGATCCTTTCAAAACATTTTGAGATGTATACTAGTTCCAGCTGTTGAGAACTCAACTAGATGAGTCGTTTCGGCAAAGTCAAAAAATATTAGAACCTATTTAGAACTACAAGTAAAGTAGTTTTTTTTAGGTAACCGCCACCGCTAGCGCATGACGAGTTACGGGAAAACGCATAGGCGATATGCGAGAAACAGTTTTTTTCATTCAACAGCCCAACTCAAAAAGCTAAATAGAGAAATTTTATTAAGTTGGATGTTGAGCATCCGGTTCACCGATATAACCGGAATGGGTATTTTGGTAGGTTCGATCTCCGATTGGAGCGGCCAACATTTTTTTCTTAACCATCAGCCGAAAAGTTAAATTTTTTATGTTCGTTTATCTTATGTCACGATTGTCTAGCACATTTACTGCTTGAAGCTATTATTGTTTGATAAACCTGGAAGAAAAAAACGAGTTTACAGGTTTTTTTTCGTCTCAAATGTTGGATTCTGAAAATACCTATATAATCGATGCTCCGTAGGCGGTGAACGGCGGGTAGTGTCCGATGACAAACAGAAAAAAATCTCCAGTTGAGCTTTTTTAGTTTGGCAGTTGAATGCGAAAAAACCGTTTTTGTTCGATATCGCCTAACCCCGGTTTTCCGTAATCGTCATGGACTAGGGTGGGGTGACCTAAAAAACTACCCAAGGTGGTTTTTTGGTCTGGTCTCCTTTCTGGAGGAAGGCCCAATATCGCTGAAAGTTTTTTTCTTAAAAAAATTGGCGATATTGGCACTTTTCCGGCGATATGGGGACCAGACAATAATCTTCACAGTTCGAAATACTTATAAAAAATTTCACGTTTTTGGAAAATGGCCGTATGTTCAAAATTCTTAAATCATGGGTGTTTATTTGCCCTCAAAAATTTTGCGGCGTCATTTGGAGTACTATTACAGTGGGTTGAGACAATGGGCAAACAGGCGACCAATGGGAAGACAGTGGAGGCCAATGGGCAACCTTTTGAGGGAAATTTGATATTTTGAGACCTATGAGACCAATGGGAACACCTGAAAAATTTAAAAAAAAATGTCGAAAAAAAATATATTTTGTAGCACTGTTTTTTATTTAAGAGTAACTGGTGCACAGCGACTGTGTTTTTTGTTATTTTTTTAACAGTATTCGATGAGGTTGACGGTGATCGCCAATAATAGTCTGGCTGAGTTGGAGGAGGGTTTAGGTGTACAGAGTTTGAAAAGTCACAGTCACCACCTCCTTAACGCAAATACATAAAATATTTTGCCTCTAACAACCCCTGTAATAATTCATCTTTATTAAGCATATTTTTCGGTATCGAGCTATAATATTTATTGTCGGACCTGTTTTTTCTTGAAATAGTTTTGTGCTAATTTTCCGTAGCCTAGTTTTCATCTCTTATGCTCACATGAGTATCCATAACTTGCTCTCTATGGCATTTTTTGTTGATTTACTGATAAATTTATAAAAATATTGTATATATTTGTGAATATTTCCGCAATCTATATTGTTGCAATTTTATANCTTGATAAAAATTTGAGCCATTTTGCAAATATATCTTCGGAGGAGATAGATTTTGAAGTCTGAAATTGTGAAAAATCGTCGGTTATTTGGCGTTCTAGAATTGTTCAGTCACCAGATCAAAAAAATCTTGTGATTAAAGTTTGACATACTACCGTTACGTTATCTGTAAAAATTTGAGCTTAATTTGATTTTTCAGTTTGGAAAATGTCACCTTGTTACGATACTGTACCTATTGGTGTAATGGTCAAAAATATTTTGTAATACATTTTTTCGAAAGATGAAGGATAGATCTACAAATTAGCATTTTCGGTTTTGCTTATACGCTTTTAGTTTTCAGAATATATCATCGTGAATATGTCGAATTATCCAGATATACCCCCTTAACCGTTCATTTTATCATAGCCCTATTTTTCCCCATGTTTTAAAAATTAACATCACTTAGGTCGTTTTTTTTAGGTAGGCCCACTTAAGGGGTATCTGTTCTGAGAGAACCAGATTAGATAGCGACCAACGTTATTTTGCATTTGAATCTTAACCGAATTTGTAGTGGTGAAATTCTTTCTTTTTTCCGGTTCACCGGTAATTCGAAAAAAAACGTTTTTTTCGGTAATTTTGAGCAATTTCGATAACTGATTTCCGATCACGTGATCCACCTAGGAAGTCAAAAAGGTTCCAAGGTTTCACATGCACAAAGCCATTTGTCGCTATCTTGTCTAGTTCTCCCAGTCGAAATCACAAGTGAGCCCACCTAAAAAAAAGCGACCTTAGGTTATTGATTTAGTTTTCATGTGATAGCTGCCAAGAGTACCTCCTGAAATTTCAATTACAGTTACAATTATCGAAAAAAAGTTTGTATTTTTTTTTCTGAAAAGTACGCTCGAGCATTCTGGCGAGACCAACCAATTAGAAGTAAGCTAGAACAAAACTTTCGCAACATTATAGAACGTGAGCCAATCATCATGCGTATGATTACTTACACGCTCGAGGCTCCTTCGTCAGCAAAAAAATCACATACATGTACATGTACAGTATGTGTTTTTTTGAATGCGAACAGAATCTCAAGTGTCCGGGAGAATCGTCTATAATTTGGGGAGAATTCTCCCGAATTGTTTATTTTTTGTTCGCAAGAAAAAAAAACACATACTGTACTATATATTTTTTTCACTTACACCGCCTTCGCAAACGTCAATCAGTAGTAAATAGCGTGTCCACAGTGTGAACTCCAAACCGTTCACTTTTTGGCTTTCGGAAACGACTCATATCATTATATTGAAAAAAATGGAGAAAAATTTGTCCGAATCGGACCATCTTTTTTCAAAACATTTGAGATTTATACTAAGTTTTCAGGCTGTCGAAGAACTCAACTAGATGAGTCGTTTCCAAAAGTCAAAATATAAACCTATTTATAACTACAAGTAAGGTAGTTTTTTTTTAGGTAACCCCACCCTAGCCATGACGATTACGGGAAAACCATAGGCGATATCGAGAAACAATTTTTTTATCCAACAGCCAACTCAAAAAGCTCAATAGAGACATTTTATTAAGTTGATTTGACATCCGGATCACCAGATATAAACCGGAATGTAATTTTTGGGTAGGTTCGAATCTCGATGGACCCAAAATTTTTTTTGTTAAAATCAGCGGAAAAGTTAAATTTTTATGTTCGTTTATTCTTATTTCACGATTGTCTACACATTTACTGCTTGAACTATATTTTTGATAAATTCCTGGAAAAAAAAATGACTAACGATTTTTTTCTCAAATTTGATACTGAAAATAACTATATAATAGATCTCCGGTTACCGGTGAACCGGTAGTCCGATGAAAAAGAAAAAAAATCTCCATTGAGCTTTTTTAGTTGGCAGTTGAATGCAAAAAACCTTTTTTCGATATCGCCTATGGTTTTCCGGTAATCGTCATGACTAGGGTGGGGTGACGTAAAAAAAACTACACAAGGTGGTTTTATACATGGTCTCCTGGCTGGAGGAGGCCCAATATCGCTGATTCTTTAAAAAATTGGCGATATTGGCACTTTCGGCGATATGGGGACAAAATTAATTTCAAGTTCGAAATACTTATAAAAAATTCACGTTTTTTAAAATGCGGTTATGTTCAAAATTCTTAGATCATGTGTTTATTTGCCCTCAAAAATTTTCGGCGTAATTTGAGTACTATTTATGTAACCTTATTTCTAAATTTGAAGGTCACGTGATTGTTTTTGGACTTTGCCGTAATGACGCCGTAACTGACGCCGTTGCTATTGCTGCGGGTGAAATTATTCAAAACGATGCGAGAAAAACCCTTATTTTTTAAAACCTTGTTTATTACTCATCAGCAATAACGCCCTCTGGTAGACCCTAGTATTTCGCGTATGCGCCACATGTGTCAGAAGTTGCTCACGCTTTTGGGTTGTACAAAAATTCAGGTGCTAAAATTATTTAACAACTAAATTTTCGACCACTAGGGGGCTCAAAATGTTAATTAGCGGCTTATTATTTTCCCCTAAAACCGAATACTTTTTTGGTCTATGGGTGTTTTTGTTTCGCTCTTTGAATTATTCAGACTGAAATTCTGTCACTCAATGTTAAGTGCTTACTAATTTGGTTTTAAAAAATTAGTCAGCACAAATACCACAATAAACAATATAATTTTACTGTGTATTTTGTCTTATAGAGTTGGTGATCGAATAAATGTATGATATATCATAAGTATATGATATTTGGTTACTGTCTAGTTTCATAAAGTTGAATTTCAAACTGCTTTCAGTCATGAAGCATACATAAATATATTTGAAAGAATTTCGAAATAAACTTTTTGTCCTGTTCAATTTTCCAAAAATCTTGAGAGAAATATCATCTGGCCGAAGTTTATCAGAATATATATGCATTGTAACAGTCAGTCTACCACTGATTAAAGATGAAATTATTTTTTGGTTTTCTTTGCCTAGGAGCTAACGCAGTTGACTATCATCCAGGGGTCAATCCAGTTTTGGGCTTTTTGATCTTTACTGATAATTTCTGAGAAAAGATAAATTTCCAGAAAGCACTGGGAAACTTGAAGTATAAAATAAGTTTTTTCGTAAGAAATTGTTGAAATTTTTGTGATGAGAGAAGAAAAATTGAAATTTCACCAAACGATGAAGTTTTAACAGGCCGGGTTGCCTTTTTTTTAATAACTTTTTATTACTCATAAAATCTTACCAAAAGTTTCAAGTTATGTTAATGATGATTTATCGAATAATATAGTTGCTGAGAAGTCTCGAAAATGACAAAAATGGTCATTCTTGATCCATCATTCCCTTATTTATAAGCTAATCATTAACTTTTATTGCATTCATGATAATTTTTAAGCCAATCTCAGTCAATTGTGATGAATTTTTCAGGCCAGGAGCCGCTTGGCCTTTAGAAGATGTTGCTGACGCTGGAAGTACGGCGAGATTATGCCAAAATAAGTATGGTCTCGGATACAAATTCGCAACGTTGTTCTCGACTACAGATAGAATTCCAGTTATGGTGAACATATAATATGTTACATATAGTTTTACCGTGCAGTTGAGGGGAAATGGTACATGGTAGAACATTTTAAGTCCGAGATAAAATATTTTTATAAATTTAAATGAAATTAGTGAAAAACGAGCAAATAATAAAAAAATATTATTTTTATTTATAATGGTCGATTATGGTGCGAAAAATCGAAAAAAGTATCTATAATTTAGTTAAGCCAAAAAAGTATGATTTTTTTACCCCATCAATAGGCTAGAAAATAATCGAACGCGCTCATTGGTTAGTGAAAATTTCATCAACCAATGAGCGCGTTCAATTATCACCATGAAATTACCTACTTGAGCGGTCGTACTGTTTTTAGGTTACTTTGAGGCCTACAAATAGCACCAAATAGCTAGGCAAAGATAAGAAAGCATAAACTGATTAAAAAAAAAGAATTAAAATTTCAAGAAAAAAATTTGAAATTTTCATCTTTTTGAAAATTTTTCCGAGTGATTTTCTCAGCAAAACATAAAAAACGTATTTTCGACTAGAAAAACTCAAAATATCAAAAATCTGTAAGCAGATTTTGTGCTCGGCATCATCTAAGCTTCAATTTGATGGTACTTTCGACTGAATCCGACAACTTTTATTTTCCGAGTTTTCACTTCCGGTTAACTAAAATACGATTCTCTAGAATTGAACAAAAAAAATCAAAAATCTAGATCCAACAAAACAACAGAAACATATTTCTCCTTCTTTTCTCAAATTTATACTGCATTCTAAAATTTAACCTAGGAGTAGTGGTACTTTGAAGATCGAAAACCTTCAAATTAGGCGGTTTTTGGCAGGTCTAGAAAATACTAGTCTGAAATTCAAAAATCTTAAACCATCATATTTCAAGCATTAGTGTTTCCGTGGTTCATGCCAAGTTTGAGTGAAATCGTATGAGAGCTCTAGAAGAAGTAGAACTTTGAAATTGTGATTATGTGTTCTAGAACTCGCTGCATGGTGGTCACTAAGGTCGGCCAAAAATTATTCTGATTAATTATTTTGTAGATTAAGGATACATCTACCAAATGGCTATTCTCAAAAGTTTCGAAGTACAGTGTAGTTTTGTATTCTGGTAAAGTGGAGTACAAAAGTTCATTTTAACGACCACTACTTCTTTAAGAAACACCATTAAGAATTTTATTTCACACAAATACCTATTTAAAAAATTCAAATTGAATGCCATCTTACCTCAATTGCATTGAACCAAAATCTATTCTTGACAATATTAGTTATCAAAATGACCGAAACTATTTTTGTCCAAGTATTTTCACTGCACAAAAAGTTTATTCCGCTGGTGTTTTCAGCCGAGATACCTCGAAGCCAAGTTATTCTCGACCTGATTCTAACTGGCATTACATGGAAAATGGGCTTTGTGGATCATCAGTTCCAGAAAGAGAATCTTTTTATTCAAATTTAGCATCTATTGGATCTAATAATTTTGAATATTGCAGTCAACTCCAACCATTAGGAACATATATAAAATTTGTATTTTTATAAAGGTTTTGCTTAAGGGTATCCCTGCTCCTACATTTTCTGCAATTATTATGTCATAAAATGCACCAAATCAATTGATTTATGTTCTTGACACGCATCAAAACAAAACCCCATGACCCCCAACAAAATTTCGAAATTTTGCGTTTTTTTCGATTTTTTTTAAGTATTTTTCTCAAAAATTATGTTTCAAAATAACGTTTGTGTCAATTGATGACCACTAAAACTTCAAAATATCGGGTTGACGTAAGCCAACTTCTTTTTCAGTGATTTCTTTCAGCTTTCTTTTGAGCCTACTTCGAAAAATCGTAAGCACATTTTTTTTTTCGGAAAGTTTTTTTCACGCATGACCTTGAAAATTCTTCATATTTTTTGTTTTGGGTGAAATTTGACGAAAAACGCTCCTACAAAGTTTCTGTATGTTTAGAGTAGCTTTTGCCAAAAATTTGGAGTAAAAATTTTTGAATTTAACCTAGGAGAAGATAGATTTTTCCGATTTTAAAAAAGTTTCCAAAACCGGGTATTTGGACCGGTTTTTTTACGTTATTCTAGAATAAATTATAGCAGCTTATCGACAAGCCGCTTTCTACGAAAGTTTTGTATACTAATTATACAGGTTATGTTAAAATGTAGGTTTATTTCAAAAATAACCTCAGAGGAGTTAGGGAATTTCCGTTTTGGTTTAGGTGGTCTTGTTGCCGCTTATGTGCTGAAGAGTGTGGTCATACAAAAAAGTTTTGCGCAAATTTTTTTTCGCACAAGTTGAATGGCTGTTCTACAAACTGGCTATCTGAATTTATATCCTCGAGGCCCTGTTCGGCTAATATTTTATCGAGAATATGTCAAATTAGGAGCAGGGGATACCCTTAGGAGGTAATTGAGGAGGTCTTATATCTCGAGATCTTCACATGCTACGAAGCTAAATTTTTGCGTAATTCAAATTTTGTTGTCCGATTTCAATTCCAGAAAAAAAAAAAAAAAATTCGGACAGATTTTTTTTCTTCAGAAATTTCCGAATCTCTTAAGTGTTTATGATTGTCATTTTGATCTGCTGTATTCAAAACTTTTAATTTTTGCATTGGGTAGCCAAAGATTCAAAATTAGCTATAAAAAATTAAAAAAAAATTATTTTTTCGAAAAAAAAGATTTTCCAAAATTTTCTTAGGTTAGAAATTTGGGGTTACGACGGAGGTCATTATCTTCGAGATCTATACATGGAAAATTAATATTTTTGCCGGCATTTCGGAATTTGTGCTGTCGATTTCACTCTAGAAAAATAAAAATAAATTTAAATTTCGAACAAAAATTTCAAAAAATTGAATTTTTGTCTAAGTATTTTTTTCGAAATCGTGCTGTATTTGAGAAGACCATATCAGAATTATTATTTTTATTCGGTATCCGTTCCCTTTGTTATGTAAGCTATAGGAAAAAATAAGTTAATAAACTTTTTAAAAAAAATAAAAGTTGTATCAAAAATTGGGAAATCTGGCGAATTAGACACAACGAAACTTGAACGTCTCCGATAAGCAAACCAAGAAAATTTACTGAAAAACGACTGCCACTTTACCTGGAACACACATTTGCTTAAAAAGTGCTTTTTTTATAAACCAAATACATCAGTTGCTCCAAATTGAAATTGAATATAACTCAATTACACCCCAAAACAGCTAATTTAAAATGTAGATTTTCGTCGATTTGCGCAAATTAAACCAAAATCTTACATTTCTGAATTCCACTTTATTCCTAAAACCGGTTAATCAGTGGGCGTTAGAAAATTAAAATTTTGACCCCATCTCATTGACTAAATCAAATGATACGAATTTAGTCAAAAACCGATTTCTCAACGGGTCGACAGGACCGTATTTTTAAGTTTCCTAATTAATAAAAAAATAGAAAATAAATTTTACTGTAATGTAGACACGTAACTTACAACGCCGGTTTTTTGAGTGTTTTTTTCAACAGACGATTTTATAAAGTTAAAAATAATCAATCTTAGAATTCAGATTTATACAAAGTAGCTGAAAAAGTTGGCAACTTGGTTCGAAAAGTTTATTCGAAATTTTGACAGTGGCCAAAGTTTCCCATCAAAGACAAAAAAAAATTGAAGGAGTGCAAAATACTGTCAAAATGCACCGACCCCCTTAAGCGCGAACCGACGCGTGATTTACTTTTTTAAACGCCGTCCTGTTCTAAACGGACAGCTGACGATACTGAAATCTGGAATATAGTGGTGATTTTTGTACTGAATTTTTCAAAAAGTATTTAAAGTTTTTGCATGATCGTACCGGTTCGTGATACTGGTTTGAAAACCCGGTTTTGACTAAATTCGTATCATTGATTTTATCATGAGATGTCAAAATTTTTTAATTTTTCTTAACGCCCACTATTAACGGTTTTTAGTTTTTTTTTTAAGGAAATAAAGTTGAATTAGAAATGTATTTTCGGTTTATTTGCCGCAAAATCGGACGAAAATTCATTTTAAAATTCCACATAACTATATTCCCAAGATTCAGTACGTCAGGCTGTCCGTTAGAAAGGGGGGCGTTTAAAAAAAGTAAAACGCGTTGGTTACCGCTTTAATGGATCGTCGGGTGCATTTTGACAGATTTGCACTTTTTCAATTTTTTTTGTCTTGATGGGAAACGGAAACTTTTTGCCACTTTCATCATTTTACGAATTAGAAGTTTTTCAAACGTAAGTTGCCACTTTTGAACTCCCTCGTATAATCTGGTTTTGTTTCAGATCGGATTATTTAACTTTATAATCGTTTTTTGAAAAAACACGCAAAAAACGGCCGCGTTTGGCTACTTTTAGGTGTCTAATACATTAATATTTTTTTTTTTATTAGTTTAAAGCCTTCAATAATGTTTTGAACCACCATCGAAATTGTATATAATTTTATATGATTTCTACGTCAAATCGAAAATTTAAAATTTCAGAAAAAGAACGAAAAAAAATTTTAGCACATCGAAAGAAATATTTATTTCATGAGTTAAATTTATTAATTTACGTTGAGTGGATGGGTCGGGCTTACCAATTGAGCAAGTCTCGGTGAAATAATTTTTTTTAATTCTGATAAAGAGGGTCTTAACTGATGTGAGCGCAAACCGTATTTTCATTCAAAAAAAGTATGGATTCAGAGTATTACACAGAGCGAGAAACAAAACGGAAAGCCATAATTTAAATATAGTTGAAAGTAGTCATCCCAATATTTTCAGCTAAGGATTCCCAAAAAAAATTAGCTTGGGTTTGGGAAAATTTGAACAGAAATGAGGAAAATTTATCAATATATATTCAAATAGTTTTCGAGCCGAAATCCCAAAAAATGTCATATGATTTTGAAAAGAATTCCAAATGTTCTGCACATATGTCGAATTCGAAATAGTTTAATTCGAACTCAAAATTTTCATAAAAAAGACAGATACTCTCGAAAATTCTTTAGTTACAAAAGTTGCCTGGAGTATGGAACATACTGTGGTGGTATATTGGAAGAATATATAACCCGAGCTAAAAAGTTTTCATCAAGAGCCCATATCCGTATCTGTCAAATGCAGCCGAACCTCCTTAAGGGCCTTGGTGCATTTGACAGATTTGCAACTTTTTTCAAGTTTTTTTGTCTGATGGGAAACTTTTTCCACTTCAAAATTTCGAATAAAAAACTTTTCTCGAACACAATGGCCACTTTATTCAGCTACTTTGTATAATCTGGAATTTCTTCAGATTGATTATTTTTTACTTATAAATCGTCTTTTTGAAAAAACACTCAAAAAACGTGCGTTTTGTAAGTTACGTGTCTAAATTACAGTAAAATTTATTTTCTGTTTTTTATTTAATTAGGAACTTTAAAATACGGTCGCTCGTCGACCGTTGAAAATTTAGTAAGTTTAATTAATACGAATTTTTAAAGTCAAAATCGAAAATTTAAATTTGAAAAAGTCGAAAAAAACGAATTTTGCACATGAAAGAAATATGTTTTTTATGAATTAAATGAATTAAATTTAAAACGTTCTTACAGGTTGGCTTACTGATTGAGCAAGCCTCGGTGTGAAATCATTTTTTTTAATTCTTGACTAAGAGGGCTTAACTTATTTCGCGCAAACGTATTTTCATTTCCAAAAATATGATTTAGAGTTATAAACAGGAGAAAAACAAAAACGAAAGCCATTATTTTAAATATAGTGAAAGTAGCCATTCCAATTTTTCAGCCTAAGGGTCCCAAAAAAATTTAGTTTGAAAATGTTTTAACCAAGAAATGACGAAAATTTTTCAAAATAATCTAATTTTTTTGACCAAAACTCACTGAAACCATTCATTTTTTTTTTTATGGTTTTTCAAAGAGCATATAAAATATTGGTCACCAAGTTCCGCAAAAGTTTTTAAAGTAGCCTTTTTGTAGAGTTTTTTTTCGTTGATTTGAAACAAAATATTAAAAAAATGAACGAAAAATACAGGCATTTTTTTTATTTATGTTTGGACACTTTTATACAAAATTTCTCTATTAATTTCTCGAATTTTCGAAAAAGTTAAATTCAACTCAAAATTTTCTATTAAAAATCATAATGAAACATTCGCCTAGTTTACAAAAGTGCCTGGATTATTAATCATCCACTTTGATGTATATTGGAAGATTGGTATATCAATCCAGTGAAAAGTTTTTCTCAGAGCCCATATCGTATTGTCAAAATGCACCGAGGCCCTGTAAAAGCACTAAAGTTATTAATAATAATTAACTTATTATCAATCGATTCAATTGCCTGATTATTGTACCCAAGACAATCAATAAGACAACACTAGTGGGATTCGAACACGCGCTATAGAGATCACCATCATATTCAACATTGACTTTGGTTGGAAAAAGGATATGCATGATGATTTGCTTGCGTTCAATAATCTTGTACAGGGAGGGTGCGGCGTATAGTTAGAAAGTTTGTCGCCAAAAAGCCCTAACTATACGCGTACTATCTAACTATACGCGTACTATCTAACTATACGCGTACTTTTGGGAAAATGTGCTCTG
>SCLH01001925.1:85530-104359 GCA_004367855.1 Oikopleura vanhoeffeni | reverse complement strand
AAAGAGAGAGATTAGCCAATTTTTAACCCATGGACTTTCAAATTAGAAGCTGTTTGCTAACTTCGAAAATAGGAAACTACTTTTTTTATTAAAATTACTATCCCTCTTTTCCTAACATATTTGTTCACCTATTTTTACTGACTTTAAACGACTACTATAAATTCTTCTAGGAATTTTTCCAAGTTTCAAACTATCAGTTTTTCTCTGTAATTTCTACTAGAAAAATGGAATAAATCGAAAGTCGTAATATTTTAATTATTTGAATAACTAGTATTTTGTATAAACGTTATTTTTTCAGCAATTTTTAGGGTTTGTGTTGTTTCATACACAATAGAAGCACCCATCCTTTTAACGTGATTTTAACCGTGTGGCTACGCCATCTAACAAGAGATTTGAGGCCGGGACTAGGGGATACTACCACTTATTTCCTAGGTGGGTTCTAAAGAACGCCTCGCGTCTTTCGTCCCAGAAGAATCTTAATCCATTTTTTCAATTATGACCAATTTGGGTACGAAAAAACCGCTTTGTGTTTTCGCATACCTGAAACTGGTCTAAATGAAAAAATTTTTCCGAAAAAACGAAACGTCATGATTTATGCGTTCATAAAGGGTGGTCGACGTAATTCCACCGATGAAACTGGAGCATAGTGATAGCATAACTTTTGCCGCATAAGGATAACAATAATATCGGATCGATTGAATTATTATTGCCTAAATCTGATCGGTCAAACTTCATATGAAAATTCACGCCTGAATCGGACAGCGAACTGAATAAAATGATCCGATCTAATACTTTCAATACCAATCCGATCCTAATGCTTTCGAACCCCTAATCTATGTCGATCCTTCCATCCGACCGTCATATTATACACTTATAATTATTAATAATTATAATTTCAGAAGTAACATATTATAATGAAAAAATGCGCTCTTAATGAAGCACCAACGGAGTTTAAAATGTAAATATGCTATCTATCAACCACTTTCAGTCCAAGATTTTTTGGTTATTATTTTCAAATTTGGTCGCTCCACCCTAGGGCCTGTTACAGGTATTCTCGACCTTCTTGGATGTTTTTTATTTTGAGTTAACAACGGGGTTATTTCAGGGATGGGAATCATTTCTCTCACTAAAGCGAATTTCCAAAATCATATATCTGGCAGAAATTTTCTGCTACAAAATAGCACTTTTAATAGAAAATTCTCATTCCGCCTACGCAAAATCGATAAACCTTGCGAAACATCTTTATAAAAAACTTTCTGTGCGAAATTCTGTCATGAATATACCACATTTAAGCCTGAAATCCTTACGACTGAGCTTATGATCAAAATAAATTACGTGCTACGACCTTTATAATTCGCAAGTTTTAACTTCGTCCTAAGGCATAATTCTACAATTTCTCCTCATTGGCCCGATTTCGCAGAATTCGTGCTCTATTGGCTCCTACTTTTTTTTCGATAATTTTAGAACTTTATTAAAAAGATTTTGTGAAATTCACTTTAGGTAAGAGCAGTACTTGATTGCAAGAAATTCTTAATATGTAAAAAAGTTATAAAAACACTTAAGGGGGTAGCAGCGAGTTGGCAGAACTGGCGCAATTTCACTTACGAAAATAATTTATTGGTTTCATTTTTTGTGCTTCCTATCGTTAAGCTGGAACCACAATAAGTTTATCAGCCATTAAAATCATTTTTTATCTATTTAAGGAACGATTTGAGTTCAAACTTTATTTCATAATTTCGTAAAATTTTCGAAAAATTCAAAGGCATTATGAACAAATTTAAACATTTTCGTCCAAAATTTTTTTTCTGATAATTTATAAATCGCGAATAAAAAACGAAAAAAATAGCCATCTTTTAAACCTTTTTTCATGCCATGTCTACATATGTTCTGACTGCTGTTTGAAAAAATCATGAATGTTTTTTAGTCATTTGTTGTCGACGTCTTTGAGAAATATTATGAAAATGTTCCGCAAATCAAAGTCCAAAATTTAATTAGTAGTTTTTTGTAAAATCTCGTTTAAAAATCAGGCCGAAATGCACTTGTTGATAATTTTCTGGTATCTATTTGGTTTCCGTATTTCAAACCGATGCAAGGGTCCGCAAGTGAATAATTAACGTTTTCTGAACTTCTGATTGAACATTAACACACCTTGCTTAAGGAACGCGTTTTGTGCCCATTTGGCACGCAATTTATATAAAAAGTTTTATTATTTTAGAAAAATCTCATATAAATTGCGGGGGTAATAGGCAACTGTAACTTTTAAAGTCAGGACATTTTATATATTTAAACTCAATTGAAGAGTCAATTTTTTTCGCTAAACAAGGCTTTTTTCGTATTTTTCATAGGAAAAAAAACCTTTCATATTTAAGAAACATTTTTGCATGTGGATAATGGATTCTCCCATATTAGTGCATTACACCCGACATATGTCCTGAAGTTTTATAAATATCCGCCATTTAAAAAAAAAATCGCCACAATCCGGGGCAATTGGAAATAGAGTTGTAATGAAAAGTGGTTTTTGATATTTTCTTACAGATACTTGAAGTATGTTAAAAAAATTAAAAATATTTTAAACGTTTGCAAGTATAACACTTTCATTTTTAAGGATAAAAAATCAAAATAAAATTTTTCCACATTTTTGTTTTTCTTTCAAAAATCCTCGCACAAAAAAAATGTTATCGCATCTGCACATTCTCGCCTGCTAACCGCCTTAAGGACAAGAACCGGACGAATGAGAAATCTTCGTCAATTGTTGTTTAAATTTGAGTTTTCAATTTCCACTTTTTGAAAAAGATTAGCTTTACAGAGCACGGAGCGGTTGTGTTCGGTACCCAAATTGGTCTACCTTAGAAATATTTGTTATTCAGAGCAATTTGGGGTACGAAAAACCGTGCCTCGAAAAGACCTGTACTTAGGAATACGCGATACAATATTTAAAACAACTTCGGAAAAAACCTTTGAAAAGTAGCGCAAGGAATGAGCTAATTTATACTAAAAACGGTAATTTTTCAGTATTCCAATATTTCTTGATGAAGAAAATACCCTTCCTCGGTTCTTTCTACATAAAAGATTTTTCATTCAAAATTCTAAAATGATATTCATAGAGAAGTCGGTTTCTTTTGAGGGTAATATTGAATGTTTGCCGAAAATTTTCAACTATGATTTTTACCAACGGAAAAAACTCAAAAAATAAGTTATTTTCAAGAGGGTTGTGGGGTCTTCAATTCATCTTTTAATTCATAACTGATCAAAACACTATTGATATTTAAGTGAGTTAATCGAAGTCAGTTAACGTCTTGAAAATTCATAAAAAAATTTAAAATTTTTTATTATTTATATAATTCATAAAGATAGAAATTTTACCGGTGTTTATGATTATACAGCCCACGGAGATTTTTAAATGTTGTTTAAAGTTTTTTACAAACTTGGAAAAGCTAAACTTCAAATTTCAATTTGTTTTTATTGAGCTCAGGCGCGCCCCTTCGACATTCAAAAAATCAAAAGCCAGCTGGTCAATTGTCTGATATATCAATTTTTCAAATTCAATCATTCATCAGATATTTGTGCTCTGTTTAAGATTTCTAAGGGTTCAATCGGATGAGTCGTTAGCAAAAGCTGAATTAAATATAAAATTTTGGCTAAAAATCTGGTAAAAAAGGACCAGGAGCCCCCGTAACGATATCTAAATTCCAAATAGTTTTATTTATCCGACTTTTTTCCCCCAAAACAGTATGTGCAGGTGATTTTAGCACTAGAATTGTTTCATTAAAAAAAAAGTGAAGAGTTTCTCGGCTAAGAGTATTGAATAGTATTTCGTGATTTTGTTTCAGCTCGAAAATTTGTACTGAAATCGCCACATTTGTTAGAATTAGAAATCAGTAGTTCGGTTAATGTTGGTTAACCGGTTGGCTATAACAGATAACCACGTCACATGAAACTTTTTGAACAGTCTAAGTTCTTAGTTTCCGCAGTATGTAACTGAATTGTTTTTATCATTGGCCATTAAAAACTTAAAAAAACTTTAAAAACTTAAAGGCGTTTGAAAACGCAAAATATAAGATTTGAAGACCCTACAACCTCCTTAAATTCAGTAATTAAACATATTTTCGGGCGAAAATTGTCAATAAATTCTAGGTTGGACACTGTGGAAACCGCATACAAAGGATAAACGGTGTATTTCTTAGCTCAAACTAGGCCGTATATTTCTCTTATTTGGGGATTCAATTTTTTTCTCTTTGACGTTTAGTAATTTGACTTAATCTTTCAGAAAGAAATAATTCAATTCAATTATGGTTGATTTGACGTTAGACATCATAATTTGATTTTCAAACATTTTTTTTTAACTTTTATTCAATTATACAGTTTCCGATGCTAAACTTATTAAATTAGTTATGCAACCAAGATCTTACGAATTAACCGAAATTCAGGCGTTATTTTAGGTTCCCAGGATTAGGCTCTCGGTGACTTTTGCATTATTGAAGTCCGATTATCCGCCCAGAAACATGCCTAATATTTCTCGTATCGTAAAGTTCAATAAGTATAATGTCATAAATAAGCATGCTGGTCGGACATTCTCATATTAAAGTATTTTTAATATGAATGTTTCGCTCAATTATTTTTTGAATACTGAAACATTTGACGAAAAAAATATCTTTTTTGAAAAAAACATAGATATAAAAATTTAAAAGAAGAAACATATTGTTTTAAATCGAGTGCCCCCCCCCGTGGCCATGGGGCGCGCGATAAACTTGACATTTTTCTGCAAAACTTCGAAATTTCCAACGTAATGAAATAGAATTTCTTCAATTTTTAAGCAATCGCTAACAATTGTTAAAAAAAAACTTTCACTGAAAGTGATATTTTCATGGGCTTCAATTTGAAAATAATTTGAGAAATTTTTTGCACAGAAATTTTGAAAAAAACTTTAAAAATAATTTATAAAAAAGTAAAAAAAAATTTGCTTCCAAGTCAAGAAATTCAACAATATGAAATTTAAAGTTTAAAAATTTTGGTAGAATGGTGTTAATATTTTCAAAGCTTTACTCAGATAACCTTTTTTTTTCAAATCTTGGTGTTACCTTGAGTCATTTTGAAGAGCCCAGATGAGTAAAAGTCCTTGAGTATTCTCAAGCGCATACTCGACAAGGTAATTGACAATATGAAGATCAAAATGTATTTTTAGTTCTTTTGTAAACTACCCATAGATAACCATTCATTGAAAGCCATTAGATAGCAATTATGAACAATCTGGCATGGCAGAAAAAATACAGCAAACAGTAAAGATCACAAAAAATAATATTTTGACAAATTTTTCTAAGGAGCTTCAGGCTGTCCATTTTTTTCCAGGATAAAAATTGTGTAGTTGTGAATAAGTCTTCTTCTCAAAAGTTGAATTTGACTTCCGAAACACAAATTTGAATTTCTTGAAAATTTTGAGCAAGAATTGGCTCTCAGAAAAAATGCTTATAATTAGTACAAATAATGTGCAATTTGTTGCTTTTACAATGACACAAAAGTCAAACTCGAATTATTGAAAATAAAGAAACATTTATGTAAGTAACTCTAAACTTTTAATTATAGCGATTTCTGAAATGTGTCTTTTCCTCATTTTAGAACATCAGAAATAAAATCTGTATATACACTTTTCTGTTTAACTTATCAATAAAAAAATCACAAATTAAAGAAACAAATTTGTCTCTAATGTCTAAGAATGATGACGAAAAGTTTTTTTTATGCCTCAAATTTTCTGTAAATAAGGATTTCAAACCTTCAAAAAATTTTCTTCGCAATAAATGATTTTTTTTGCCAATTTTGATATATTTGTAAACCACGCAGAAAAAGTATTCTTTAAATTCACCAAGTACCCAAGTACACTTAAAAATGTCTAAAATTACTTTTAGTTTCAATTTGGTTTAGTTTGTTATTCTTGAGTATGAACAAATTTATATGTGTGTGCTTTATACCGGATGTAGTTCCAAGACATCTCAAAAAACAAAGAATAAACCAAAGTTTTTTTTTAAATAGGAATCGACAAACTAAAAATTTCAGCTTGGCAAGGTTGAACTAGGAAACTTTATATTTGTTTTTGGTACAGCTTTTGCCGATCCCTGTTTTGGCCTATACTTTTCATTAAGTTTTATCTTCCTTTTCATTATATCGAATTAGTTGGCCTACAATTTCTGAATTTTCAGATTTTTCGATTACGTAACGTCCCTATTTGTCTACCCAAAAAATAATCGGTCAAACCAAACAATTCTGCAAATGATAATAATTTTTAGCTTAAATCTCATGCGTTTAATCCGAAAGGGAGCCTTTCAATAATTTCTTATTTACTTAATTTTGGTTTTAAAACCATGAGGCAAGTACAAGTCAGAATATTTCTCATAACAATAGTCCAGGTGTTGGAGTTCAGATTTAAGATTAGTAAAACTATGAAAATTCATGAGAAAAAAATTAATTAGTGTTTAAAATAAGGATTTTATCATCTTTTTTTTCAAATGAACATTTTTGGTCGACATAAGTATTGTATATTTTTCTTTAAAAAGTTTTGGTCAGAAAATGAAAATAAAAAAACGCATGTTTAATTTTAAGTTAAAATTGTTTTTTGCTAAAACTTAATTCTGCCAAGCGAAACTTTGGATTCAAAAACATAGGTATGGAGAAATATTTAAATAAAAAAATGCTGTAATCTGACAATCAATATTACAATAAAAATTGTACGATTTTTGCAAATTTAAATTGGACCAAATTTTTAAATCTATGTTTTATCTTTTGGTTTTTCGCCTAATTTGGTCGAAAAAACCATTTCCAAGGGTCAGTATTAAACTAAAGTTCAAATTACGAACTTAAAATAATCCTTATCATTTCCTCAGTGATTATAAAAAATTAGACCGTTTTTAGCTGACCTTTGATTTTATCATCAAATGTCAATCAGACTGGCTTCTAAGAAGAAAAGGATCTTGTCCAATTTCGCGCAAAGATGCGATTTCAAATGAGGCGCAATCTTGCTCTCTGGTGCCTCTGAGCAAAACAGGGCGTGAGTCAAAATATATAAAACTGCTCTTTTCACATAGGAGACTAACAAAGAAAAAATAAAGAATTAAAAAGAAATCAAAAAATCGTTAAACAGAGAAAGAATAGAATATAAAACGCATCAGCAGGTAATTAAGCGTAGAATGTACAATAAAAAAATACTTTTGTACTTGATTTTTCTTATTTTTGGAAATAAATTGTTAAACGAAAAAAGGTCTTATCGAAACGTTTTGAACGAAAAAACAATATATTTCGGTGTGTTTTGCTGCAAAAACTTTATGATATCTAGATAAAAGCAGGTTATTAAAAATCCATACATTTTCAATTAGAAATTTTCAATTGCGGTGCTGAAATTCGAAATAATATTTGAATACATGAAAATTCAGACAATTATAATTCTGGTCGATTAATAATTCAGCCAAACACTAATTCGTTTCAGAAACTGTTTTGAAAAATTATGGATTACAAAAATATATTTCAAGTTTACCAATTTTTCAGGTCACCAATTGTTTTTTACTTTGTTATATTCAGGCCTAAGCAGGATATTTAAAAACTTATACATTTTCAATTATAAATTACAGACTAGTATTTTTCTGATCGCTTGAACTTTCAACAAACAGTGATCCGAGCACATTTTTTTTTAAACATGGGTTTGAGAAAAAATTAATTTCATCTTATTCGCCACTATTTTTCCGGAACTCAATAAATTTCAAATTCTTGACAATAACTTGAATTTTCCCGTGATTTTGAAAACAATTCCATGAGAAAAGTTTCGAGTAATTGCAAAAAATATTCAAAATTTTAACGTGATTTGAACTATAATTATAAAAAATTTGTTAAAACGTGGAACAAAGACTTAAAATCTGTGATTCTCAAACATAGGACTTATTAGCGAAAAACAAATATTCATTAAATTTCTGTGTATTTAAGACTTATTCAAAAATGTCTAAAATAATTGCATTTTTTAAAAAACATATTGTTTATTCGATAAAGCTGAACTGATAAGCATAAGTAAAAGTGTTCAAAAGCCGCATATCTAAGCAAATTATCTATGGCTTCCAATATCCAAGTTGGATAATCCAACCCGGAAAATTTCAAGTTGATTATTTTAAGCTCTTTTTAGCCAAAAATGATGGCAAATTTCATCGTAGCAGTTCTCAACCTTAAACAAACTCCAATGTTATAAAAATATAGAAAACCAGTGAAAACAAACATGTTGGAGGAATTTATATTTTTGCATACAGATGGTTAAACATACCAAAAATCGAATAAAATGCGTACACTATCCATATGCTTTAACGTCAAATATCACAGATGAAAATTTATGTATAGACTTTTGCCAGATTTTTGACCTTATTTTGATATTTATGGGACTACAATCTGTCAAAATTTACAAACTGTTTCGTTTTTAATTAATATGTCTTTTCTTGCATTGAAACCGATTTTTTCATGTTATTAAAATAAATTGAAAATAATATTCTTACAACATTTTGGAATATTGTATTTCGGCTTTTTTTCGAATAAGTAGAGTTTTTTCTTGCAAATACCGACGTTTGTTCTCTCAAATTTAACTGAATCTATTAAAAACGATTAATTTAAAAAATTTTATTTTATTTTTTAAATTATTTTTTGTTTTATTTGGCTCAACTCCCAATACTGATAAACAAATTCTTATAGATATGCAAAAATAGCTTTAACATGATTGTAATCATTGGTCAATTTTACTTAAATTGATAGTCCTTTGATTTTTCAATAAAGTAAAAAATTATCCAAAAGATTGAGAAAAATATTAAAAATAATGAATTTTTTCCTCAGACTTGTCCAAAATGTCAAAAAAACCTGTTTTAGACCCAATTTTATACTTAAATATTTATTAATTTAGTGAAATATCCTTATAAACAAAAATTATTTTTAGATATGTTAAATTCGAAACGAAAATCAACTCTTATCAGCGAAAATTCATTTTCAAATTTCTCACCAATCCGCGAAGATTCCGAAGAATGCGAAAATATAGTGGCCGAAAAAACATATAATTTACGCCCTAAAAAAATTTCGTTCTCATCCACTCCCAAAAAGCCGGCTAGATATGCATCTTGTTCAAATTTACCTGATTTGAAAAGTAAGTTTTATTTCAAAATAATTTCGATACTTGAATGAGTGGTTATAAAATTAAGATAAAAGTTTTATGAGCCGTATTTGAGCTGAGTAGAATAATTATTGGTCATAAAAAAAAATTTCTTATTTTTTATTGACTTATGACGTAGTCAAAAGTGCTGATTTTCATCAATAAATCGGTGGATTATACGGTATTAAAAAGGTTTTATTTTTGATCTATAGTCTGAACAAAAATCGATTTTTTTTAAAGATTTAAGTTTGACAAAAAACATAAGGTAAATGTGCTTTTAATTTAACTCAGAAATTTTTCTACAGAAGATCGATATTTTTGCTTTTTCAACAAAATTTGTACGAGACTAAGGCTAATGCATTTTTCTATTTACGACTTTTGACTCGGAAACATCGTCGCGTAAAAAACAATCCCTGGTTTCACTTCCAACAGAAATTTTCGATTTCGATCAATAAACATATTTTAATAATGAGACTGAAAAGGATTCAGAAAATTAACCAATTTTCATTAAAAATTTTCTAATTTTTTTTAAAAAATAGTTTTATTTTTTCAAAAAATTATCCTAGTTTTACTATACATTTTTCTGTTGTTTCAAAAATTTAAACAGCACAATAAATAGATATAACATGAAATATATTATAATTGCAAAAAAATTTAAATTTTTCAGAATTTATTTTTCATTTTACTCAAAAAATTAAATTTGACTAACTTTGAAAAAACCTTTAAAACTTTAGAATTTAGAAATAATTACATGTATGTATCAAAACTTTATTTGATCCATTTAGATACGTCCATCGACTCTACTTTGAATGACAGTATGTCCTCGATTCAGTCTATTCAATCATGTGCAACGGATCTCAACACCTCGTCCACTTTCAAAATGCCAAGACCGAAAAAACTGTTCAGCATGTTTCGACGAGGTCGGTCAGCGGCAAAGCCAAAAGTTAATAAGCGGAGATCGGTGGATATGAAAATCGATGATGATATTATTATTTGGGAAGAGGATCTTGAAATCAGTCCTCCAAAAAAACGACGAACGATATTTAGGCGATTATCAATAATTAGTAAAAAAAATTGAAAAGCTTGAATACCCCTGTCTATTATGTAAAATAAATCTAAGCATACAATAGTTTTACTTACTCAGTAATTAGCTCAGTGAAAGCTTCCCGTGGCGTTATTGAAAATTTCTAACGTAATTGTTTTCTCACTGCAAATTCAAATTATTGACCGATTTTCGGGATTTGGTGGTATTTTTTAAAATATGAGTACGTCCGGCCTATTAAGGGGGTGGCATAAACCCGGCATCCTGGAGTCAATATAACTTACGAAAATAGTAATTCAGTATATATCGAAGATCCTGCCTAGTGTAATTTTTATGTCAATAACAACATAAAAACATAGACGATTGACATAAAAATTACACTAGGCAGGTTCTTCGATATATGTTCCATGCTTAATATAGTTAGCTGAACCGATTTAAATATGTTTCAGCTTCATAAAATGATTTTCATCCATTTTAGGAAAGATTTGAGTTCGGGTTTTCATCTTTGAAATCGTAAAAATTTGAAAAAAATCGAAGCATTATTAAAATTTTCCGCATTTTTGTCCAAAATTTTTTTTGTTTTCATAACTGAAATCTGTGGGTAAAAACCAAAGAAAGAGCCACTTTAACTTTTTTTTATGGATCCCTACATATTTTCTGACCACTGTTTGAAAAATCATAAAATTTTATTTTTCATTTTTTATCTACTTTTACAGAAAAATAATCAAAATTTTCCCCAAATCAAGTCAAAAATTTTGTATTTATAGTTTTTTGAACTCTCCATAAAAAATCATGCAGAATCACATGTTTTGGCATCTATTAAATCGCCGTATGTCAACTAATCGGTAGGTCGCGCGATTATCATTTTGAAACTGTGGACTCGATAAGTGCCATTTGGCACTGAATCTTTAAACATTTCATGGTTGTGAAAAATTCCCAATTAAATGGTGGGTGTAATAAGCGCCATTTTGTTTAATAGTCAAGACATTTTGTAATATCAAAACGAAATTTAAGGTCAATTTTTATCTCAAAAAAAGCTGTTTTTCTCTACTTTTTGCCAATTTTTACTCTTTTCTATGGATAAAAAAACTATGATATTCAAGAAATTTTCGACTGTGCAAGTTAGAAGGAAGCTAATAAGCGGAGTACACCCGACAATGTCTGAAGTTTATTAATATCGTCTCTAAAAAAATTCTATAGTCGGGTTAAGTTGGATATTGATGCAAAGTGAAAAGTGTTTTTTGTATTTTTAACTATAGTTAGTTATGTTTAGAAAACAAAAAAGTAAACGTTTGTAAAAATGAACACTTTTATTGAAGATAAAAAATAAAAAAATTAATTTCCACATTTTTTTCTTTCATATATCCCCTTAGGAAGTAGATTGTTAAATTCTGCTTTGGTCTAGTACATTATGTACGTTAAGTAGTACCAATGTACTAGACCAAACCATAATTTAACAATCTACTTCCTAAGGGGATATTGCTCTGAAAAAATGTACCAATCAGCTGGACTTATGCCACCCCCTTAAGCTTCTCGCGCAAAAACCAGGTTCTCTTTAATGGGTCAATAGTAGCCTGTCCAATGCGATTTTTTATAAAAGTCAGAATATCATCAAACTTGGTGAGAAGTTCTCAAAAATATTGTGAAATGTATAAAATTTGAATTGTAAAAATTTGAGATTCTTGACTCTAACAGAGTTTTAAAGGATTAAATTAGGAAAAAATTATCTAGATCTGGTTATTCAAATTGTACTTTTGAAAATGATACAAAATTCATGTTATTTCATTTCCTTAATTGTACGAATATGTCAACTACCTTAATAATCATTAGTGTGAATTGGAGATATAACAACGTCATTTAAAACTGAAAATTGAGCCACTTGGGTGGTTTTGGTTTTGATTCTAATAGTGTCAGATTTTGATTGGGTTCGACAAATCGGTCGCACCCTTTCAAATCGTAATTAATTTTTGAAAAATCTTTGAAATTCAGAGTCTGATAAGCATCGAATAATATTGGGTAAATTCGGTATGATACACTCACCACATTCTCAAACGTACCGACGCCTATGATTTGACAATTTTGTCCGAACCTTTGAGTACGTGCAGGACGTAAATTACGTAACCGTCAGGAGGTTTGAGTAACTGTCAAGACGTTTGTTGTCAGGAGGATTAAGTATGTGATGTACGTTTAATTTGTTTTAAGGATGTGGGTTTCGATACGTATCCACTTTTCCGATATGGTTAGATTGAATCGTATCGGAAAGACTGACCGCTAAATTTTAATCATATTGGATCGTATCGGATCGACTGATCCCTAAATTTAAATCATATTGGATCGGATCGACTGACACCTCAATTTTAATCATATTGGATCGGATCGGTTCGACTGACCCCTAAATTTGAATCATATTGGATCGTATCGACTGACCCCTAAATTATAATCATATTTGATCGGATCGACTGCCCTCTCAATTTTAATCATATTGGATCGGATCGGTTCGACTGACCCCTAAATTTTAATCATATTAGATCGGATCGTATCGAATAAAACGATACGATCCAATCCTATTCAATAATTCTTATCCGATCCGATCAAGTTTTGCGGATTCCTGAATAAAACGTTATGAAATTTTTTAAGATCGGAATCAGTTCCATTTATTTCAAATCTTAACTTTTCAAAATCATGGATTATTATTTTGAAAATAAGATATTTTTATATCTTAATCGATTATATTTGAAAAAAAATCAAGATTCAGAAAAAATCTTACAAACTCAAACAAACAACGGAAAATTATCGTCACCCACATCTTTAAATTTCGATAAATAAATTTATTTGCATATAAAAACTCATGCAAATCCAAAATTAAAAGTCAACCGTCTCTGAGACGATTTTAGAAATATTTGGGTATTCTGATAATGTCTATGTTAAATCAACATTGTTGAGGTTGTCTCGAAGCGACTCCAAAATAAGGTCAGAGAAAGTAGATCAGAAAGTTCGTTAGAGTGAATTACGGTACGTGAAGATAAGGCAAGTTGTCATGACTAGAGACTCTCTAGTAGAGAGGCCACTGGCTATATCCCCTATTCACACTTTTGTAAATATCCCGGCCCTCCTGCTTAAAAACACACTACGTTTCCTGATCAGAGCCGGGATATTAACAAAAGTGTGAATAAGGGATATAGGTCTGTATTGTATTATACAATTTGTATATCAATTTTTCGATAATTCTTCAAGTTTTCAAATTCTATCCTAGAATTTTTTTTTTGTTTCGAGTTTAATTCAATAGTTTAAAAGTTCAAATTTTGCCGGTCCGTACCCTAGCTATAGGCTATAGCATATAGCTGACCAGGAAAAATTACACAATATGGTCATGAAAATCAACACATAGAAGGTGGTGTATGTCAAAGACCTTAATTAAAAAAAATGAGCAAAAACATATGACCATAGCCAGTGGCCTTTCTATTCATGACAAGTTGTCTTATCTTCACGCAGCGGAATTTACTCCAACAAACTTCCTGACCTACTTTTGGAGTCGCTTCGAGACAGTGTCACCTTAGACATAATCAGGATACGTTTTTGCACTCAATTATTTTTCAAATCCTCTCAGAGACGATTGACTTTTGACATTTTGATTTGCATGAGTTTTTATATAGCCTATAGCCAAAAATCATAAATTATGTATATTTTTATTTTCTTGACAAAAGTTGTGTCAATTTTACTCATTAGTAGCGTTAAACCAGGGGTCGGCATAACCTGATCGGATCAGATCGACTTGATCGGATCGGATCGACTTTTTTTCGATCAGATCCGTTCAGGTTTTTCAAATCTTCGATCCGATCAAGTTCGATCCGATCAAGTTCGATCCGATCGGGTTTTTGAAATTGTCGATCCGATCAAGTTTCGATCCGATCAGGTTTTTGAAATTGTCGATCCGATCAAGTTCGATCCATCAGGTTTTTTGAAATTGTCGATCCGATCAAGTTCGATCCGATCAGGTTTTCAAAAGTTATGCCGACCCCTGCGTTAAACCCTTAATTTTGGATCATTTTTGTTCAATTTGTATATTATTTGCTCCGCGAGAAGTTTCAGATCAATCCATCCATTATTTCTATGGTCTATTTTCATGGTGGAAATGCTCTACACAAAATGCTATGTACATAGCCTACAGCATGTAACGTTTTTGCTTCCTTTTTTCCTATTTGCATAATTTTAAATTCAACCCTTTTGGTTGGTTTAATCTGGAAAAGACGGAGGTAGTTGCCAAAATTGATCGTTCTCATTGGCTGATAGCAAGTTATGCTAATCGGAAAAAAGGAAGCAAAAACGTTACATGCTGTATGTACGAGATATATCTTCTGTACTTTCTTCTGTACAAGAAACTTTTGTGAATATAAAATTAGGGCTCAAATGAAGTTAACGGTTTAGAGGTTTTTAGGTTATGATTTAAACACTTTGTCTGACTATGGCCCCTTAGTCATTACATAAATTTGATATAACTTTATGTGGCGAGATCATTATTTTATTTTAAGATTCTCTTAAAGGGGGTACTCAACGGTTTCTGACATTTTAGATTGGGGCTCAGAACAAAACGAAACAAGTTATAGAAATTCTGAAAACCCTCAAAGGAAGATCTATCCTTTAGCTTCCGATCAAAANGTAGCAATTAAACCAGTTGAACAAATTTAGTATACATCAGCTTAACCTGTTGGTGGAGGGTCAAAAACAAACGATGGGAATTTGACTAAATATTCATTTAATTAAGGGGGTACTCAACGGTTTCTGACATTTTAGATTGGGGCTCAGAACAAAACGAAACAAGTTATAAAAACTCTGAAAAGCCTAAAAGGAGGACCAATCCTTTTGCTTCCGACCAAAAGTAAAAACAGAGTTTTTTGAGCACCACAGCACCAAGTGGGAGTAAAGTTCTAGAACACTGATTTTGACTTCAATGTCTTTTATCTCGGAAACGGCTTGATGGAAATTGAATACACTTTGTAAGAATAACAATTACTACGAGGTTGACAGTTATCGGAAATATTTATCGAAAATTTCGATCGGACTTGTTCTAGAATAATGAAAAACTGTAATTTCATGATATTTTAGAATTTCTAGCTCAGTTTTCTCAAAAACGATTCGATACAATTTTTTTTTAATTTAGTATTATTAGGAAAAACATGTCTTCTCAGTTTCTAGTGAAAAATTTTTTTTTAAACATCGCTCCTATTTATAGAAAATTGCAGATGAATTCAGCCGGAAGTCAATTTTCATGATTTCTAGAAAAAAAAATTTCATCGTGTTGAGCTGTAAGTACCATCAAATTAAAGCGCATAGTCTACTGAAGAAAAATCTGCTCACGTCAGGTTGCAATTTTGATCCCTTATATTCTAGAATCAAAAGAAAATGTAAAAATTCCAAACTGAAAACAGAATTTTTTCGAAAACGACTTGGTCGATTTTTTTTTTAATTTGATATAATTTGAGACACATGGTCTTCTCAATTTCTAGTGTAAAACTTTTCTTAATCATTGCTCCTATTTAATAAAAATATTTCATATGGTTCAGCCGGAAGTCAATTTTTGGAGTTTCTAGAAATTTATTTCATCCGATTGTACCGAAAGTACCCTCAAATTGAAGCTACTGCAAAACTGAAGTAAAAAGTGCTACTCACTTTTACTTATTTTAGATTTTTATTAAAATTGAGGTTTATGTATTTTTTCTCAAAAAATACTTAGAAAAAATCTGAAAAAACTAGAAAATTTTGAGAAAAATCTCAAAATTTTTTCTATGATAAGAGCAGAAATGCATTTTGGGTCCTTCCTGAGGCTATTTGGTGCAGTTATTATGTCCCTAACCTGAATTAAAAAACCGTTGAGTCACCCATTAAGGGGGTACTGTTGCTGGAATTGACTTTTCTGGATGAGAAATCAGCCTAACCGAGAAACTATGGACAATTAAGATTAGTCATGTTGTAGCTCTACCCTTAATCTTGTCAAAACCATGCCAATGACTTTTTTGTTTCGATACACTCTGAGATACTTCACCAGTACAAGGTGTCCCTCGACCAAATTTCAAAATCTATTTCCTCCAGGTTTATTTAGAAAGCAGCTCAAATTATAACATATGATATGTACATATCCCGTATGAGTCATACTCTAGAAGCGTTTTTTTCTTTTAAATCACTTCAGTTTTTCTAGAAATCGCAGAAAACTCCCGATTTTTTGCGATTTTTAGCATTAGCTTATAAACAAATAAAAATGTAAACAATTGAAATATGGGTGTGTAATCAACACTGTTGATATCACACACATTATCAGAAATACACTTTCATAATAACCTGGTAATTGTTGTCAATGCAAAAATAATTTTTCCAAAACATTTAAAACATATTTCTAGAATTTCCTAGAAAATATTAAATATTTTTCGCCTACGCATTTCTCTATAAAAGATAGCTTTTTTAAAAAGAAAAAAAATTTCCGACAAAAATAGTATATATCAAATTTTCTCTATTAAAGATAGGCTTTTTTAAGAGAATTTTCCAAAACATTTCAAACATATTCTAGAAATTTTCCTGGAAAATATTAAATATTTTTCGCCTACGCATTTCTCTATTAAAGATAGGTTTTTAAAGAGAAACAAAATTTCCGACGAAAATAGAATATCTCAAATTGTGTTGGTATTTTTTTGCAAGAATCATTTTTCTAAAAATGAGTGCCAAATGGCACTGACCAGTTACAAAAAAGTATTGCGAAATTTGAATCAATAGTTAAGAAATGATATAATATTGATATTCGCTTGACGCTACCATCCGGTTAAAAATACGGAAACAAATAGAACTATTTAATTATTATTATTGATTACTTTGGTTTATTCGCATTCTCCGGGTACAAAGTAGCTTTGCCAACATTTCAGCAACCAGTATAAGTGGGCCAACCAAAAAGCTCAAAGTATGTTTTTAAAATAACTAAAAGTTTGATTAATACAAACTTTTACCTTACAGAAGAGGAAGTAAACTATACACATTTTAAAAAATTGAAACATAATCGTGCTATAATCACAATTTTTTTTTAAAAATATGTATCATCAGAAATGAAGATTAACATATTCACAGTAAAAAAATCTAACAAGTTATAATATTAAATTTGTATTAAAGAAATTTTCAAACAATTTGGCGATATCACTACGTCACTATTATCAATAGAATGAAAAATGTTTTAATAAGAAACGGTTTGACTAACTTATGTTGACACCTAGTTCTCATTTTTGCCAATATCTGATTGAGTTCAAAATTTCAATTATTAAAATTTTACAATTTAATGATAGGAAACTTAGGATGCTGTTTTGAAAAACATGCTTTAGTTCTTTAAGAAGTGGCATGTTATTCATTTAAGGAAAGGCCATCTGGTGGCATTTTTTGTTGAGTTACTAAGGTAAACGTCATTCCGTATTGAGCGTATAGCTGCGCATTTAGCTTTAATTTACCAATTATGTTTTGATGGAATAAAGTCCTGAAAAATGAAGCGCTGCTGTTAAACCACAGATGATTTTTCTAACTTGCACATAATAAAAATATACAGATTGCAGTGGTTGATGATGTCATCATGATCATACCTTTTTCACACATTAAATGTCCCACTTTTCTGGAAATTACACAAATTGGTGCCCAGACGCAGTTGTTTCCAAAATTTAAGTGATCGCAGTGCTTACAATCCGTGCATCAACTCTGAAAAAATAATAATTTAAGTATGTGCCCCGCGGGGCCCCGTAGGATTTTTTCGTACAAGAATGAGTCTACATTAATAACAATTATTAATTTTTCAAATTGAAGATGTTCATAATTTTGATTGGCTTCTGCAATTTAAACAAATTGGTCCTTATTTGAAAATAATTTAATTGACTGTATTAAAAATACGCATAAAATTGACTTGCCAAATCAAATTAGGAGAATAAAAAAACTTAAGGGGGAGTCAAATCTTGCATTTAAATAGATACCAGACAATTAAATAGTAATTCCGCCTGATTTTTTATGAAGAATACAAAAAAACAAATAAATTTAATAAATTTTTGAAGTTGATTTGCGGAAAATTTTTATAATATTTCTAAAAAATTATTCGAATTATAAATATTTTATTTTTGATTTTTCGGCTAAACAGCCATTTTCAGTGTGCAAAGAACAAATTTGGTTTCGACTCCAGCTTTATAAAAACTTTAAGATGCGAAATATAAGAGGGTAAATTACCCTGGGAAATCAAGTAATTTTCGTGAAATGCGACCAAAAACAAAAATATTTTTTAGCGGAACATTTTGATCTGAAATTATAAGGGGGATGAGCGAGCCTCAGATTTCACCGTAATTATTGCTCGATCACGTTACAGCAGTATTTGAACTTGCAAATGTACAGATAAAAGTTGAAAATTTATGTCGTACATGTGTATTAATTAAGTGTAGGTTTCTTACGAGAAATAATGACTCCTTCAAAAGTTTCTGGAAAAGGTTTGATACAATACAAATCAGGGATGTGTTGCCTTGTCGCGCCCCTTATTGGCCCGTTTCATTTTGCTCTAGTTGATACAATACCCCGCACGGTGCTTTTTTTGAGGGTGAACAGGGAACTTGGGATTCCTATGATGGATT
>SCLH01001925.1:69250-84916 GCA_004367855.1 Oikopleura vanhoeffeni | reverse complement strand
ATCTGTGTTTGGTTCTACTTTTACGACTCCGAAAATTGATGCTCCGCATGTGTTTGTGATTATGGGGACTTCTGTTTCTCCCTGGAAGACCTTTTGGAGTTTAATAAACATGTTAAAAGGTAGGAGCGGCGAAAGTTGACCAATAGATTCCATTTATTTTAGGAGCACTTTTAGTTTCTGTGCTGAAATTGACCCAGAAAAATTTGTCAAAAATTATGTCCCGTTTTCCCAAAATCAGCATTTTTCGAAAATTTTGTAAAAAAAATGCTTATAGGCAATTTTAGGCGGTTTTTAACTTTTGACAGTGTTGCAAGTGATTTTAAAAAAATATGTATTTACCAAAGCTATTTATTTAATATTATTGACAATAAACTACATAAATTACGTTTTACAAAAAAAGGTACGTTGATGACGGAATGATTTTATTATTTGAAAAAATGAATAGGACTAAAGTGTTATGGTTAAAATTACAATTCATATTATGATAATCATAATCAGGCTTGTAAAAGGAATGGCTTTTGTGTGGGTTTTGCACCCTTTTTTTGCGTTGGTTTAAGCAAAAGATAGGCAAAAATTGGAGATCGAAAATCCGGTCGGAGATCATCCTTTTTACAACCCTGATCAATGATCAATTTTTGATAAAAATAAAACTCACTTCAAAATATTCAAAAATTAACTGATGTTTTAGATTGAAAAACTGATTTAGAGTCTAGAAAGTTCGATAAATGTAGAAATATGGCAGAAAAGTACTCAAACATCACTAACATCTATAAAGGATATTTATATATTTTTTCAGAACATCAGTTTATTTTTGAATAGACTATTATTCAGGTAAGATAGGTGAACTATCGACTTAAGGGGAGCATTTTGACAGATTTGCACTTTTTCAATTTATTTAGTCTTGATGGGAAACTTTTTGCCACTTCAACATTTGTGTATAAAAACTTTTTCGAATAAAAGTTGTCACTTTTGAGCTTATTTTGTATAATCTGAATTTCTTCGTCTTTTGAAAGAACACTCAAAAAACGCGCGTTTGCTTCTTTAGGTGTCTAAATTACAGTAAAATTTATTTGTTTATGATTGAAGTTAGAACACGAGAGAGTAACGGTCGATGTCGACCGCGAATCAGAAATAAAATTTCATTTTAAATTTTATCGATTTTTAAGTCATAAAGTGCGAAGTTAAAATTTCTTGAAAAAAGGACGAAAAAAAATCGAAGATTTAGCAATCGTAAATAATATATTATTTTTAAATTTTCATGAGTCATAAATTTATGAAAGATTTGAATGGTCACAGGTGCGGACCAAATTCAGAGCAAGTACGAGTGAAAGTAGTTTTTTTTTTAATTCATTGATATGAAAGAAGGGCTTAACTATAAATTCGCAGCAACCGTTATTTATTTAAAAGATGTATGAGTCAGTGAAAAACAAAACGTAGACCTTTTAAAATATAGTTAAACGGTTTAGCAATGCCCTGGAATATTATTCAGCGAAAGATTCCCCAGGAAAATTAGTTTGAAAAATGTTGAGCCAGAAATAATACAAATTTCCAAAAATATTGTTCCAAAAAAGTTTCGACTAAGAAATCTCAAAAAAGTTCAATATAATGTGATTTTTCAAAAGCATATAAAAGAATGTGTCACGTTACGCGAAAAGTTAAAAAGTAGCGCATATTGAAGAGTTTTTTTTCGTTTGATTTGAAACAGATAATTAAAACGTCAAAATAGGCATATTTTTGATAATGTTCTGAACTTGTGTTCATAGAAGATTTCTCAGAATTTGTCGAAGTTCGGAAAGTAAAACTAAATTTCTTTAAAAGGCAGTAGATTCGAAAATGTCTGAAAGTTCATAAAGAGTTTCCTTGGATTATAAAACACCCATTTTGATGGTGATATTGGAGAAGAATAATTTAGAGACCCAGTAAATAAGTGTTGTTCATGTCAAGAGCCCATATTCGCGATATCCGTATCTGTCAAAGATGCAACCGAGGCCCGTTAAAGTAAATTACTAAGTTTATTTCTAATTTCATCAATTTGAAAATTTAACGACAAAAAAGAAATATTAAAGCTCGACCTTGCAAGATGTAATATAATACATAATTTCTGGAAAAGCAGCTGTATGCCATGTTATTTTGACTGTCACAATCGAACCAAGAAATGCCATTTCAGTTATATCCATTGTAAAAGAATCTTTTAACTTGCCTTCTCCGTAGCTGGTCGGTCCGTAGCCCTTAAGTTCGGCCATATTTACATCAAAGTCTTTGCTTTCAAGCGTAATTGAAGTCAAGTAGCTGACTTCTATTTGAACACCAATCTGACCTTTGTCACCTTCGAATTCAACTCCTTCAATTAGAGGTTCAAATTCATCTGGATCAGTAGGCTTGTAAGTTATAAAGGTTTTTAATAGCATTCTGAATTATAAAAATTTGGAATTCATACAAATTTCTCAATAAATATCATTGAATTATGGGAGTACTGGTCGTATTTTATATAATTCAGCTGTGACGATTCGAAATAAGAAGTTTCAAAAGTAAAAAATGGGTATCAATGTTTTTGAGCCATCTTGTAAAGAATTTTTTTCTGGTCATCTTAAAATGGTTGGTGATAGTGATTTTACGAATTTCAGAGGCTTTGTACGGTCAGACAAATGCAGGCTGGACATTTTTTAAACATTCATTATGAAGGCTTTTTTTTAGTAAAACTAATATTTTTTGTTGAGCTTTCGATTTATTACAATCATTTTCGAAACAAGGTTTTTTAACAGTAATATTATTTTCGCAATAGTTACATCTGAGTAATTTAGCAATAGTGGGACTCGAAATTGGCTTATTAATGCTATTGCACTATTGCCACTATTGCTAAATTACTCAGATGCAAATCTTGCGAAAATAATTTTACTGTAAAAAAACCTTGTTTCGAAAATGATTGTAATAAATCGAAAGCTCAACAAAAAATATTAGTTTTACTAAAAAAAAGCATATAATATATCTCAAAAAAGAATGAACATTCATTATGAAGATTTATCTTTGATCTCGCGATTTCATAACCGCGGTTAAATACGAGTTCCTCAGTTTTTTTCAAAGAAACAAGGATCCTAGAGCTTATATCGGAAAGTTTTGAGATTTGGTGAGAATCCGGAAAATTGTCTGAATTTAAGTGAATCGGTTCTTATTTTCTCGATTTTGGCCTAGGGGGTCAGCAATCTGGTTGAATGTGCCGAAAAGGGGTGTTTTTTGGACGTTTTGATATAAAGCTTTTTCTGTGGAAATGCCAGAAACGTCATGTTTGGAATGTGACAAGCCCTAGGGGTGCTGAATATCGAATCGGCTTTCCTTTTTGAATCACGCCCAGATTGGCTGTTAATTTACAAAAAAGTGCGCGAAAATGACAATTTTGAAAATAAAAGTGTTAATTAGAAAATTTCAATATCATCAAAAGATGCATTGTGTATGATTTGCTGAAAACAATATCAGCAACTATGGTCTGATTTTGACCACAGCGGATTCTAGAAAAAACCTAAAGTTTTTCATGAAAATTATCATTTGATCTCTAGTTCTGATCGTCTAGCAGCTGTGTGTGTTTTGAAAACTGCAGACCAAAGTTGCGATAGATCTTTCCAGCAATCAAGCCTACAAGACGTTCTGGATAGTATTTAAAATTTTCGACTATTATCACTTTTATTTTCTCAAAAATGTCCATTTTCGCGCAAAGATTAAACACCAATCAGGGGCGAAATTCAGACAAATTACGATCGAAAAATCAACCGCCAAAAGAAGGCCTGTTTCATTCCAAATTGACGTTTCTGGCCATTTCTCCAAGCAAGAAAAAGCCATCTTAATCAAAACGTCCAAAAAACACCCTATGTGGCAACATTCAGTCAAGATTGCTGGACCTCCGAAAAAACACGGGAAAAAAACAGAAAACGATGTCAGTAAAATGTCAAGACAATTAAACGCGGATTACTCCATCCAGAATTCTCCATAAATTAAGTATATCCCTTTAGATCACGATTTGGTTACACACCGCGAGCCACTACGCCTTTAAACGTGTGAATTTTTAACGTTGTTGGATTACGCATTCTAACCAAAAGGTGATACACGGGAATATTAAGCTCTGGGATATGTTTTTTGAAAAAAGCTGAGGCGACTTCGTGTTTAACCGCGGTTAACCAGATGGTTGGTGGGTGAGTGGTACTAAACTATCTGATGGGTATTCGCGAAGATCAAAATAGATCTACCTAATGAATGTTTCAAAAAATTGTCCAGGTCTGCATTATTTCTGACCGTACTGAGATGGCCTCTGAAGATCCGCAAATATCACTATCAAACCTACCCCCTTAAGGTATCTCTGCTCCTAATTTGACAATATTCTGATCAAATAGTTGCCGACAGGGCCGTCGGAGATGATAAATTTGTTAGAAACTACTTCAAGCTTGCGAAAAAAATTCCAAGAAACTTTTTTTGGCATAATTATCACTCCAGACGAACATTACGAGAACAAAGGGAAGAAACAAATAAGCCAAAACCAGAAAATTCCGTACTCCTTCTGCCAGGTTATTATTTTTGAAAATAAGACTAAATTAACAAACCTGAGTATGTGATATACAAAACTGACAGCTGGGTTACTTTGTCGATAAGTGCTATAATTTCGTTGTTTAGAACAAAAAACCACCGTTTTTTGTGGTACATCTTACACGCCTCGAAAAATCCTACTCCTCCCAGGTTCAAAGTTGCAAATTAGGCTCAAAAATTTGCAAAGCTAGTTCAGAACAAATAAACTTTAGCATGCGTTTTTTGTGGCAATTCGACCCACGAAACTCAAGAATAGAATAATCTTTCAAAGGTCACGTAGAGAAAGAAGATTTCCGGAAAAGAAAAGGTAGCTTGCGATTTTTTCGAAAAAAGTAGGCCAAAGATAAGCTGTAGGAATACAGCTGGGGAAGAGAAAGTTTGGCATACGCATGACCCAAATGTTTAGAAGTCTTAGTGGGCCAAAGAATTTGAACCAAACGTTTATTTTTTGGAAAGAAATAGAAATCGAAAAACGCAGAAATTTTTGTTGCATTTGGTGTTTTTTATGCGTTAAACAAACAATTGATTTGGTGCATTTGTTAAATGACAGTAAAATAACTTACAAGAAAATGTAGGAGCAGGGATACCTGTAATGGTAGTGGGTGCATTAAGGGGTACGTGGTGTGACAAATTTTGAGCCCTCTTTCGAAGGAACGCCAGAACTAGCAAAGGGTGATATTCCAAAAACATTATGTTACTAATAGAAGACCAACGCTTTGCGTAATTATTTGAATTTAACAGTAAAGTTTGATACAATCCAACCTAGCGCCGACTACCTAACGCTTTGTAAAAAGCTTTCAAGACACGCAGTTCGTGACCAAAACCTTCTAATTTTTCAGTACATTTTTAATTATTTTTTTGTCTGTGAGGCTAAACAAGTAATGAGAATTTCTTTTGTTTTTAAATGTTGCTTTCGCGCCAATAGCAAAAAAAAAACGAAAACAAAATATGATTTAAAAAAGTGGCCGCTCATTTTGTTTCTTTGAGAACGTTACCACGGCCGGAGTGGGTGCAGAAGTTACACATCGAGCACTCAAAATCCATAAAAGTGTTGTAATTCTACTAAAAAAAGTTATGTTTGAAGCGATTGTTTTCTGGTTTTCTAAATTTTTTTTCAAAAATTTAGGCTGCAAAATAAAAGTTGCCAATTGCCCGCGCCAAGAGGAACCCATTAGCAAAATTTCGAAAAAAACTCTCTACGTGTGTATTGTCAAGGGAAATCATTTGGCTTTCCAGATCAGATGAGTCGGAAACTGTAAACTGCCTCAAACTGGTGGAGCGCGATAGGCTTGTTGCCTAACCTCCCCGAAACTGACCATTTTCAAACAATTTGGCTAAAGAATGAAAAGCAGTATGATAATGGCCCACAAGAAGACGCCGAAAGCAAAATTTCGAAAAACTTTTACTGTGTATTGTTGAACAAAAAAAGCTATTCGTGCTTATGCAGGTGGCCCAGGTATAGAGTCGAAAAACTAGAAACATTTCTCTCAATTGGGTGGAAGAGATCGCTTTTTTGCCTGTAGCCTCTCCAAACGATCATGTTCAAAATTTTCGTTTTTTTGGCGTGTTGTTGTTCCGCTCGAAAGCAAAATTTTAAATCAGGAAGCAATTTTGCAACGATGTTGTTAGGACTTTTCCGGGAGCGTCACACAAAAAAATAATAATAGCCAAGAATTTGAGAGGAGTAGGTACTAACTGGCGGTGTCTTTTTTTAGAGGCTTTTAATTAAGCGTGCGTTGCGGCGGTAGGTAGGAGGTGTTTATTCAGAGTTAAGGGGTGTGAGAGTTGTCGCAACACTAACACACCGCGCGAGCAGCGCTATTGCGACCATCTGTTTAGTATACGAACTAGTTTCCCTGTGGGATGCGAACCTATCACCTTTGGGCTAGTTTGACGGGAATGACGCTTGGAATGAGGGCTCAAAATTTGCGACACCGACTCCCTTAAGACAAAGACCATGGTCACATGTTGTTGTTTTGAAAAAAGGCTCTCACTACACGAAGACGGTAGAACTGAAAATGAGGGCCCCCTGTACAGACTCAAAAAAAAGTTGACTGAAAATTGATTTTTATTGGAACATTTCTGAAAAAACGAGAGAAAAATAAACCGTATTGATTTAATAACAGGACGGATGCAAATTAAAAAGATGTTCCCCGCTCAAACAATAAAGCCTGCCAGATCGTTGTTGCCAGTTTGAAATTTATAATCCATTCATACAGTAGGTGTAGTTCGTTTTGATCTCAATTGCATACAAACCTCATTTTCGAGAGCCTCCTATTGCGTTATGCTTGAGTACATGAAAGTGACGCTCGCTCAGAAAATCATTTTTTTGCCCGAATTAGTCAGAATAAAAATGTCACAGGGAAATCAAGTTTGAACTAATACTTCCTTCAATAACGTAAAATTTGTTAACTTACGATCATCGGTGAATGTACGCGGTTATTTCGCAATCCTCTGAACATGCATTCTTTTTTGAAAATGCATGAGTTGTTTTTTTCATCAATAAGGTCATCATTTGTCTAGCAGGGAACCAGTGAGAATATAAACGGAGTTATTTCTCTTCGTAAATTGAAGAAAAGGGCTGTATTGTCGACAGTTTTGAAAGAGAATCAGATTAAAATAAAATCGGTTAAGTTGAAGTCAGAGAAAGAGTTAGCAAAATCAAATGTATTAATTAAGTGTTTTTAAAGGGGGAGAGTCTCTGACAGGTTAATTTAATTCATCAGATAATAAGGCTGCGTTTTGGTTGAGAACTATTTTCGGTAAAATTTTGCCATAAAACAATAATTGATTATCCATAAACCACATGTTTTTTTTTAACTAGTTACGAGTTATGATATTTTCGAAGATTAAACAGATATAAACATATAAAAAAATGTAAAGTAGACTTTTTCAGATCGTAGAATGTGTATTTTTTCAAATGAAGACTTAGTAGAAATTGAAATTTCAAAATGTGATTAGTTTTGTATTATTGATTTTTATTATGAAGGCAATTACAAACTTTCAAGCGTTGAAAAAGAGGTCTGAATTTCAAAATCAATTTGAACAGTATACTTTTAAAAATTGATTCAATATATATATTTACGGTACGTGCTGGGGCTTTTATGCACTTTTATTAGCCAATACAGAGTTTTTCATAGTAATTTCCGCTTTTGAATGAAGACTCATGCCGATTAAGTTGTTTAGATAGCTCGAACTGAAGCTCAAGTATCGTGAATATTTGAATAAAATGGTCAAAGTCTAGAACCAGTGTCTTTCATTTTCACTATAAAATTACCGAAATTGTTTAATTATGGAGTTTTGTAAAAAAAATTTGAAATCAAATGTATATCGATTACCGAACACTTTTCCATAGATTTATGTTCTAAATTATTGTGTGCTCAGTTGAGCTATCTACGAACTCAATCGGATAATTCGTTTTCACACAGCCAATTATAATAAAACACACGTGTTGCTGAAAAAGTGACATAAATGCGCGAGCGAGAGTACGTGTATATATAATCCAATCTTTCACTTTCATTTAGAATTTTCAACTGTTAAAAGGTGAAAATTTTAGAATTGAAGTTTAAAATAACAATGTGCTACGGAAAAATCTTTGTATCGTCGGAATGCTATGTTTTTGGTAAAGATATGATCAGGGCTCTCCAAGGTTGTCCTAGCCTTCGAAACTTGACATTTCCCAAAAAAACGTATTAGGGGGGGTCGAGGAGCAATCGTGACCTTTTTTAAACTGCGCCTGCAAGGAACCACGGAAGACAGTAAGTAAGTTCATTATACGTTTGTATGCTAAGACAAGTTTTGATGAATCTTAAGATAAAAAAACCAGTATTTTCCATGTTTGAGAAAGGCTGTCCAACCTCCAGAAAAGGCCGAAAAATAATCTTAAAATTTTTTGTCAAGCCCTCGGTCCATACCGCGCAGTAGGCGCTAGAGCGCAGTAGGGTGGCGCTGTAATCGCAAAAAATGATCATGAATGCTGAGCAAATATATCTAAAAAAGATCATTTTTGTTCGATTATGCTGCACCCAGGAAAAAAATCTAAATATCGGGCGCGCGAGAGCGTCGAGCGCACGTGAATAAAATGTCATGTCCGTGAAAGAATCTGTAAAAATGTCATGGACAAAGGCTACAAAATTTTAAGTGATTAATTTTGGCACTTTTCATAGAGGTTGGACAGACAGGCTTCCAAAAGGGATAAGGAGGAATATATTGAAGGATAAACCGAGGGGGATAGAGGGAATAGGGATGGGTATAGGGATGGAAAATGTCAGAAGCCATAGGAGGGATAGGGATGGAATAGTCCCAGATCCCTTTTATCCCGTTTAATCCCCATCCCCCTTCTTATCCCGTTTCTTTCCCTTTTCCGTTCCCTATCCGTTCTATCCCATCTCTCCCTTTTTATGCCTTTTCTATCCCTACCCAATTTTTGCATAATCATAAATATAAAACCACTCTTCAGGAAGTTGTTACTGGTAAAAAGTTTAAAAGGGTAAAATTTAGTCCAAAAAAATTGTGGCGGTATTGTTTGATGAATCATGACTCCGGTTTAAAACCGGGAAACGCGAGTAAAAATTGGTGTTTATTTCGTATATAATACTAGAGGGTATATTTGGGGTGAAATTAAGTCAAAAAAAATTTGGAGGGGTATTTTCGATGAATGATGACTGTCCGGTTTAACCGGAAGTCGAGTAAAATAATGCGTTGTATGATTATAATAGAACGAAAAAAGAGATATTGAGGGTTAATTTTCGTCAAAAGATAAATCTGTCGTATGTTTGAATATAGTGATGACTTCCGGTTTTCAAACCGGAAGTCGAGTGAAAAGTGTGTTCATGTATTTATAGAATATCAGAGGGTAAAGTATTGAGAGTGTAATTTTGTGTCAAACAAAATTTGGCGGTATTTTTCGATGAATAATGAACTCCGTGTACGAGAAGTTGAGGTGAATTGTAATACATACAGGTATGTTGATCAGAACGAAATGTTGTCAAAAAAAATTGGCGATTTTCGGATGAGCTGCATGAATTCCGGTTTTGATAGTAATATTTTAATGGTGCTAATGATTTGAATTGTAAATTATACGCACATTTTTCTACTACTGTGTTCTTGTCCAAGCGGGACACTTTGAAAATCCGGTTCGATCCGCTTAGGACTTACCCGGTTTTTGTCCGTTAAGACTTAATCGCTCTATAAATCACCCTAGAGGGCACTGAGAGAGCTAAAATTAAGCCAAATTTGCTGTTGACACTGGTGAAACCTCAAAAAAAGAACTGACTGCCAAAGTATATCTAAATAAGAATTTATGTTTATATTTTTGTTTATTTCGAAACTTTAAATTAAAAAAAACCTCTCTGAAGCGGACAAAATAAAAAATTCTATCTCGGTGTTGTCCGCTTAGACCTACTTCAGCGTCTAAAGCACCCGCCCCGCCCCCCGCCCTAGATGGGCACTAAAAGAGCGCAAAATAAAAGCGAATTCTGCTATAGACACAGAAAGTTCAAATCGCGATCACGATGCTTTAGTAAACACTAAAATAATTTTCCTTATTTTAGAAAGAAAGGTATATTTTTATGTCACCGGGCATCATATATTGGATTATGTTTTGTGTTATTTTCGAGAAAACTTAGAAATAGGAAATTCTTTTTAAGCCGACAGTAAATTGAAGTCGACATTTGTACACATAATAAGGGCAGCGGTGCATTTTATGTATATAAACGGATATGGGCTTGTGATGAAACCTATTCACTGGTTTAGTTATATCGTTCTCAGATAGCGCGAGTCAAAGTTATGTTCATAATCCAGGCAACTTTTTGTGATTACAAGAATTGACGAATGATGTGCTTTTTAACTCCCGTATTGGCCGACGAGTCTCTGTGACCCCGTAAGTGCTGCGTGGACTTTGCGTGACCTACCGTTCAAAATCAAGCAAAATAACTCCTGAAAAATTATTATTGAACATATTTTTGGCAATTTATTAAGAAAAATTAATAAAAAGTTATCAATGGTGAAGAAATTAAGAACTTCTGCAATTTTCGCCGATTCTCACAAACAGAGTGCATAAGTTAACACGAATTTAAGGTTTAATTTGGCATTTTAAAGTGAAATATTAAACCGTCACCATTTGGGTATACAATCTCAAACAAAATGTATGTGTTTGAAAAGAGTAGAAAAAGAAACTATTTTTGATAACAAAGTTCAAGCCAATTTTTAAGTGTCACCGTAGAGGCTGTGGTACCTTCAAAATTATCGGAAAGGTCGAGCTTTTCTAATGAAAATATTAGCAACTAGTGAGTCAATTAGTATGTGTTAATTGATGTTATTGAGTGGAGGGAGTACTTTTTAATGTTTTTTTGGGGAGGCTTATTCAGGTGTGAGTGCGTGGGCTGTATGGTTGAAATGTATCTAACTATCAATTAGTACTGATATTTTATCTCTGGCTTGTTCTGCTCTGTCCAGGAAAGTTAATTCCAAATAACCACATGCTACCAAGATTCCATCAAGAAACAATGTATATAAAGCATTCATATAAAAAAATTTAAATCACGACAACCACTCCGCTAAAGGTGAGAAAATAGCCAGAATTCTGTGATTTAATAGCTGTTATTACGACAAGTTAATTTCCTAATAAATATCGAATATTTAAGATATTAAGGTACGCGTTTTTTAATCGCGTCAACCCATCTGAGGGTATCTGTTCTGAGAAAACCAGACTAGATAGCGACAAGCCGTTTTCAGCATCGGAAATCTTATTTCCGAAATATCGGTTCGGCAGGAAATTTTTCTTGTTCTCCAATGATAACCGGTTCACCGTAAATTCCAAAAAAACGCGTTGTTTCGGGTCATGTTTGCGCATTTCGATGACTGATTTTCGTCACGTGAATCAACCCTAGGAAGCCGAAAATTTTTTCCACCTAGATATTTTTCGCCAGAGGTTTAACATTGCAGGAAAACCATTTCGCTGATGCTTTCTATGTCTCAAAAAACAAATGGGTTGAGCGAAAAAAAAAGCGACTAAGTGGTATTGACTGTAAGATATAAATATGATTGGTGTAATACCCCGTATCGAACCCATGGGCTGAGGGCATAAGAAAAATAACTTCTGCCCAGGAGCTCTTCCCCACTCTCTCGCACACTGCCCGAACAAGAAGAGGAATTATTAAAAACTTGTTAAATATACCTTAAGGGGGTAGCGGTCCAANAAAAAACGAAAACAAAAATTATTGATTTATTTATGATTTAAATTGAAAGTGCGCTCATTTGTTTTCTTTTGACGCTACCGAGTTAAAAATTGCACCAAAATCCTTAAAAGTGTTTGTATTTACGGAAAAAAATATTTTGAAGCATTTTTTCTGGTTTCTAAATTTTGTCAAAAATTTAGGCTCAAAATGAAAAGTTGCCATGGCCCCCAAGAGACGCCAAAGCAAAATTTCGAAAAAAACTCTCTAGTTTATTGTCAAACAAGTCTTCGGCTTTCAGATGCAGTATGAGTCAAAACTGTATCTCTCAAACTAGTGGAGGAGATAGCTTTTGCCTGAGCCTCTCAAACTGACGCTTTCAAACAATTTGGCTAAAAATGAAAAATTGACATGGCCCACAAGAGACGCCGAAGCAAAACTTTGAAAAAAGCTCTTTAGTTTATTGTTAAACAAGTCTTGTGCTTTCAGATGCAATATGAGTCGAAACTATATCTCTCAAACTGGTGGAGGAGATAGCTTTTGCCTGAGCCTCCCAAACTGATCATTTCAAAATTTTAATTTTTGGTTTTTTCGCGTTTTTGTTTGCTGAAAGCAAAATTTTAAAACAAAAGCGCTTTTGCATTATTCGTAAGGCTTCTCCGGAGCCTGACACAAAAAAATAATGAAAAATGATGAAAATTGAAGGAGTAGGCACCAACTGCGTGTCTTTTTTAGAGGCTTTTTAAAAGCGTAGGTGTCGGCGTAGGTAGGATTGTATCAGATTACTGTTAAGTTTAAAATAACCGCGAAGGTTGGTTCTGTTAGTAACAAATGTTTTTGGAATATCACCTTTGCTAGTTTGACGGGAATGACCTTGGAAGAGGCTCAAATTTGCGACACCCACTCCCTTAAGACAAAGACCATGGTCACATGTGTTTGTTTTTGAAAAAAGGCTCTTCATACGAAGTCGGTAGAACTGGTTTGAGGGCCCCCTGTACAATCTCAAAAAGTTGACTGAAAATTGATTTTTTTGAACATTTTCTGAAAAACAAACAAAATCCTATGATTTAAAACAGGACGGATGCAAATTAAAAATGTTTCCCGCTCAAACAATAAAGCCTCCAAATCTGTTGTTGCGCAATTTGAAATTAAATCCATCATACAGTAGGTGTAGTTTGTTTGATCTCATTGCATACAAAACTCATTTTCGAGCCTCCTATTGCGTTATCTTGAGGACATGAAAGTGACCTCGCTCAATGTCATTTTTTGCCCGAATTAGTCAGAATAAAAATGTAATGGAAATCAATTTGGGCTAATTACTCTCTTCAATAACGTAAAATTTAACTTACTGATCATCGGTGAATGTAGCGGTTATTCCGCAATCCTCGAACATGCATTCTTTTTTGAATGCATATTGTTTTTTTTCATCAATAAGGTCATCATTGTCTGCAGGAACCAGTGAATTATAAACGGGAGTTATTTCTTCTTCGTAAATTGAAAAAAGGGCTGTATTGTCGACAGTTTTGAAGAGATCATGATTCCATTCAAAAATAATTCTATCAGAAAGAGCAGTTAATCTTTTTTGGTTAAGTTGAAGTTCAGGAGAAAGTTACAATCACTTTGTTTAATTAAGTGTTTTTTTAATTTAAATCAATAATAAGGCTTGCGTTTTGGTTGAGACTACAATTTTCGTAAAATTTTGCCATAAACAATACTTTTATTATCCAATAATACCACAGTTTTTTTACTAGTTTCGGTTTATTATCATTTTCAAGATTAACAGATATAAACATAAAAATGTAAAGTAGACTTTTTCGAGATCTAGAATGTGTATTTTTCAAATGAGACTTTTTTTACCCTTAAAATTTGTAAATTTCAAATTGATTAGTTTGTATTATTATTTTTATTATGAGCAATTACAACTTTCGCGTTATAAAGAGGTCTGAATTTCAAAATCAATTTTGAAGTATCTTTTAAAAATGTGATTTCAATATATATATTACGGTACTTGCTGGGGCTTTTATGCCACTTTTTTAGCCAAAATTTTTATATAATTCCGCTTTTGAAGAAGACTCATCCGATTAAGTTTTTAGATAGCTCGAACTAAGCTCAAATATCTAGTGAATATTTAAATAAAATGGTCCAAATCAGACCATTTTTCGATTTTCACTAAAAATTACTGAAATTGTTTAATTATGAGTTTTTGTAAAAAAATTTGAAACACTAGTTCGTTTAGAATCATTTTTCAAATTTATTTTTCTCTAAATATTTGTGCTCAGTCTGAGCTATCTACGAACTCAATCGGATAATTCGTTTTCAACAGCCAAATTATATAAAGACGTTTGCTGAAAAAGTGACATAAATGCCCCAGCAAGTACCGTGATATATATTTCCAATTTTTTCACTTTCATTTAGAAATTATTTCAACTGTTAAAAGTAAAATTTTAGAATTGAAGTTTTAAAAAACATTTCTACGGAAAATCTTTGTATCGTGGGAATGCTATGTTTTTGGTAAAGAATATTGATCAGGCTCTCCAAGGTTGTCCCACCTCGAAACTTGACATTTCCTAAAAAAACGTATTAAGAGGGTGGTCAAGGCAATCTGGACTTTTTTAAACTGCGCCTCAAGAATAAACGGCAACAGTAGTAACGTCATGTATACTTTGTAATGCAAAGACAAGGTTTTGATGAATCTTTAAGATTAACAAAAAATATTTTCCATGTTTGGAATAGGCTGTCCAACCTCTAGAAAAGTGCCGGAAATTAATCTTAAAATTTTTTGTCAGCCTTCGTCCATTACCCAATTTTTCACGAATGATCATTTTATTCACGTGAGAATCGACGTTCGAGCCCGGAATTTTTATTTTTTTCTAGTCGGCGCTAAATCGCAAAAATGATCATAAATGCTGTGAAAAAATTAAAAAAAAAATGATCATTTTTGCGATTTAGCGCCACCTAGGAAAAAAATCAAAATTCCGGGCCCGAACGTCGATTCCCACGTGAATAAAATGGTCATTCGTGAAAAATTGGGTCATGGACGAAGGCTGACAAAAAATTTAAAGATTAATTTCCGGCACTTTTCTAGAGGTTGGACAGCCTATTCCAAACATGGAAAATATTTTTTTTTAATCTTAAAAAAGGCACAGTTTAAAAAGGTCCAGATTGCCTCGACCACCCCCTTAAGGGAGTACCCGACGGGCGCTAGATCTCATGACTTAGACATAGCATCGGTTTCATTTTAAAAATAGCAAAAATTTTGACTAAATTTTTTTTCGAATTTTGCATGATTTTTGGTTTTTTCTAAGTTATTTTTCAGGTAATTAGCCTTATCGCATAAACTAGATACGACGATTTGAAATAAGGAATTTCAAAACTCAAAAATGGGTTTGGATTTTTTTAAGCTATCATGTAGAGAATTTTTTCTGGTCATTTTAAGACCTAAGATTTTTTTTGTTCTTCATAAATTTTCAAAAAAAATTGATTTTTCGAGATTTTACAGGTAGTCCCCAACCCGGGTCTGGAGAAGCCGTATGCAAAGCTAGAAGGCTGATTTTTTGGCCAGTGAAAATTAAGCGTTTTTCGGTTACCAGTTTTTTTGCTTGAGGGTCGGCGACAAATATTTGACCTCAAATAACCCGTCAAAGTTCAAGGTAAATTTCAAGTTTATCGGATAGACGTGCAAGTACCCTCAAAAGAACCGGAAGGGTCGACTTTCTGATGAGCGTATTATAAACTACGGGTTAAATATATACCGTAAGGTCGCTAGAGAGCCAAAACTGGACTTAAGATTGACCTTGAGTGTTGACCAGTTTTTGAGCTCTAGCGACCTTACGGTATATAATTGACCCATAGTTTCGAATACGCTCATCAGAAAGTTGACCCTTCCGGTTCTTTTGAGGGTACTTGCAAGTCTATCCGATGA
>SCLH01001925.1:45924-69242 GCA_004367855.1 Oikopleura vanhoeffeni | reverse complement strand
TCACGATTTAGAAAATTTAATTTCTGGATCTCCTCCATCATTAATTTTTGTTCTGACGTCTCTCTTTTCCAGAAATGACAAGCGTAGCTTAAATATTCATTTTATCAAAGTATTATCTACGGTGTTATGAAGTCAATGTAAATTAAAGAGTATAGAAAGTTAGTCTTCCTTAATATCAAGGACTAAAAAACAGTGGAAGTTACAAACACTTTTATTTTACCGTAATAAGCGCTACGGTAGCGTCCCCGAATGGCGTTTTAGTGTGAGAGGGTTAACAAATGATCCGACAAAAATTTAGATTTTTTACTCTAGAACGCTTGTTCGAGCCGACAAAGTTTGAAAGCTCAATTTATTTCACGTTTTATACATTTTTACTATCGACTGCAATAATTTACCTCGAATTTTTTCCCTGGATACAACGTCTTCACCAGATTTGCTCATTCTAGCGTGGTGCTGGAGAATAGATTTTGCCAAAATGAGATATCATGCATCAGGAGATTCTGAATTGAAAAATATTATTCCGGCTTGAATTTTGTCCAATGCTTGTAACGCAAGTAAATTTGATTAGTACAAAATTATCTTTAAATTTGCTTTCCTGAACATTCTTTTAACTATTACAATTGTTTTGTACTCGAAACAGTTCTAGCGCTTACTATTAAAACAATCGCTCTTTCAGTCAGGCATGATTCCAAATATGAAATGCCTATTTATGGTGTTGGCGCGATAAGTTTCGCGCCATAATCTACACTATTCTAGCGCAGTTTATATGAGTAGTTGCGCGCGTAGTGGTAACGCGGCTCAATATGATTCGTTCACCTGGGTTCGACTCCCGGACTTCTCAAACTTTTTTATGGTTAACTACCCAACAATGGTCTATGTCACTAACAATGTGTGTTTAAAAAGGGACTACAGGTCAACTTTTTTAAAATGCTAAATATATATTTTGCTATGGAAAGCGTTTCATGCAAGCAGTACAAGATAAATCGACATTTATTATAACAACATATTTTGTTTTTCGATAATCTATAAATAGTTTTGCAATAAACGGTTGGTTTATGCTAAAAAATGATTCTTTTGTTTGAGATTTTTTTTTTTTTATAAATAATTGTAATTAAGGGTGGTGATTAGTGATTTTTGGGAATTCAGAGCTTCGTACGGTTAGAAAAATTGCAGACTTAGCATTTTTGAAACAACATTATGAAGATCTAACTTTGTATCTCGCATTCCATTGTGATCAGGCGCGGTGAACACGAGTCCCCTCAGCTTTTTTTAAAGAAACAAGGATCCTAGAGCTTATATCGGAAAGTTTTGAAATTTGGTGAGAATCTGGAAAATTCTCTGAATTTAGTGATCGGTCCTGTTTTTACAATTTAAGCCTCAGGAATCCGGCTGAATGTGCCTAAAAGAGGTGTTTTTTGACGTTTGATGAAAGGCTTTTTCTGTGGAAATGCCAGACCAGTATTTTTGAATGAATCAAGCCTAGGGTTGTGAAACATCGAATCGGTTGTACTTTTTTGAATTTCGCCCTGATTGGCTGTAAATCGACAAAAAGTGCGCGAAAATGACAATTTTGAAAATAAAAGTGATAATTAAAAATTAAATGCCACAAAAGATTCCTTGGGTATGATTTGCTGGAAACGATATTGGCAACTATGGTCTGATTTTGACCACAGCGGATTCTAGAAAAAAATAAGTTTTTTATCAAAAATAATGATTGATCTCTAGCACCGTGTCTGTTGAAAGCAGACCATAGTTGATAATATCGTTTCCAGCAAATCATACCCAAGAATCTTTTGTGGCCATTTAATTTCTAAACTATCACTTTTATATTCAAATTGTCAGTTTCGCACACTTTTTTGTCGATTTACAGCCAATCAGGGCGAAATTCAAAAAGTACAACCGATTCGATGTTCACAACCCCTAGGCTTGATTCATTCTAAAATGACTTTCTGGCATTTCCACAGAAAAGCTTTCATCAAAACGTCCAAAAACACCTCTTTCAGGCACATTCAGCCGGATTCCTGACCCCTGAGGCAAAAATCGAAAAAAACAGAACCGATTCACTAAAATTCAGAGAATTTTCCGGATTCTCACCAATTGAACTTCCGATATAAGCTTAGGATCCTTGTTTATTTTAAAAAAGCTGAGGACTCGGTTAACCGCAGTTAACCAGTGGTTGGTGGGAGTGGTACTAAACTGTCAAATAGAATCGCGAGATCAAAGATAGATCTTTCTAATGTATGTTCAGTTTGCATTTGTCTAACCGTACAAACCTCTGAATTCCCAAAAATCACTATCACCAGCCCCTTAAAATGAATCAATAACGGATAAGATTTTTTAATATACACGTTTTTAAACATTAACAATTATAATCTTAATTCTTACTTTATAGTGCCTTCTCTTGTCCATTACAGCTGGCATCATATGGATAGTTTGCACACTAATCGCCACCATGAAGATTAGCAGAAAGAACGAAAGGATGACGCAAAATCCATTCATAACTGCAGCAGTCTCGGGTTCAACCTAATTTAAAGTTTAATTTTAACAGATTATTAAACTAGTCCTAAGGTCCGTTTTTTTATTCAGTTTTTCTCTACCATATTTTTAGAAAATTAGCAGTTTTTTTCAAAATTTCAAAACCACCATTATAGAATTTGTTATTAAAAAACATTAGAAATTTGTGTTTCTTATTTTTGTGTTTAGATCGTCTTTTTGAGAACGATTTACCCCATAAAATTTTATTCTTTGCTAAAATAAATGGCGTGGTCTCTTCGCCATTAAAAGTTGTTTTTAATTTTCAAATTGCATTAAACATAATTTTCAAATCTTTTTGCAATTTTTAAATTTTCTAAAAACAATATAACTTTTTTTTGTTTATAATCTTCTTTAAATAGAATAAGAATACACTTTTAGAGATAAATGAATGAAAATTATCTCAACCATTATTTTTTCAATAATTTTTAGAAATATTTTTTGCAAAATTTTGTTCCCATAAATTTATTTAATACTATTCTACCTGTTTATTATTTAAGGATTCTGTTGCATTTTCTAAACAAGCCGATACTTGAGTCAAATGATCGATCTCGTACCATCTGTACAGAACAAGCACTTGATCTCGAGATTAGGAAATTTCGGTCATATCTTGGCCATTTGCATTGTTCTGCCAACAACTAAGCTTTTGGGAAGGTTTGCTGTAAGCTAATTCATTCCATCAGGGTTCATTGATGTAAAAAATGAATTCGGTTGTATTCAATAATAACTGGAATTGTGATCGCCTTAATCATATTCTGGATAGTGGTGTCAAATACGACTTATTTTAAGTGAACTCTAAACTTTAGAGTCTGAAGCTTTTTTAGATACGTGATTTTCGCCAAGTAAATAGCCTGAAGTTGGCACAATATGATAACTTTGAAATTTCGGTCATAATATACCTATTTTTTTTCGATGCCGAACAGGCCCGTTTTCGTTCCTAATTAATATAGGTTACTCGATAACAAATCTTAGGTCATCAAACTTTCAATAAAGGATTAAAAAATAATAAAGGATCGTGGTATCATATTACTGTTGGTTCTTGTCTAAGCGACACTTTGAAAAACATTAAAATACTTTTCCCAATTCTGTAAAAGAAAATGAATTTTTATGTCACTCGGGCATTCATAATGGATATTTTTTGTTATTTTAAAAAACTTATGAATTAAAAAATCTCTTTTAAGCGACAATATTGAGTCGAATTTGTAAACATGATTATTATGAAATATTATTATATCAGTTTCTATAGCCAATAACGCGAGGTTCCCGTTGGCGCTGTGAGTTTTTGCGACCAATAAAAAAGCATCGAAAAAAGCGCGATTGCAAATTGAAAATAGTTCTCATTCTGAATTTAATCAAAAAAAAAGTACAGATAAAAATGAAAATTGAAGCGGGAATCGAGAAGGGCATGCTGCGGTAGAAAGAGATTATATTATTTGCGATTTCTAAACACAGACTACCTCTTAAGGGCGTCGGTGCATTTTGACAGAAAATAAAACTCAAATAAAAAATTGGAAAGATTTTGTAATAAATTCACTATAATTCTATGCCACAAAATCAACGGCATAAAATTGTTTTCAAAGCTAACTGACCCTCTTCAAAATTAAGCTCCATTATAATATATTTTAAATTAAAAATTTCATTAAAATTTAACACTTCTTACTATTCTCCAGTGGAAGTCTTTCGAAAAAATTTCTAATTATATTATACTACGTATACATCATGCTTACATTGTAAAAAGCTCACGATTCTGTGTTATCTAAATCGCTCTTATTTACCGACATTTCTCCTAATAAATATCGAATTATTAAACTTTTTAAGTGTATTGAGTGTAATATAAAAATAGTTGGTCCCTCCGAGATCGAACCCAAGGCTAGGACATAAGAAATAACTGTCGTCAGGACGCTCTTACCTACTCGTCTACACTGCCGTTGAAATAAGTATTTAAAACTTCTTAAAATAAAAGCTAGAAATTTTTTAATGCGTAGGTTTTGCCGGTTTGTCCGCTTAGACAAGAACCACAGTACATCAATTTACTTGAATTTTAACTGAACAATTTTTTGAAAAAACTTTTTGCTTATTTTCTTGATAAAAAATACAACTTGGCGACTGTTGACCGAAAAAAAATAAGATGAATGACTATTGGGTCGTATTTAAGAATAATGAATTTGTTCACCGTTTCCTGTACATAGATAGTGAGCAACCATAAAAGTAATTCTTTCCGCTACTTCATTTCCATGCATATTAGCGACATATTTGAATCAGTTTTAATATTTCATGGTTTCCAGGAGAAGTTCCTAGCTCCAGAACCAAAATCGTTGTTTTGACCGATTTTCCGATGAATACAATTTACTCATGGCTTAATTATTTTAAGAGTTTGAAATATTTTTAACTTTTGAAACATCTTCTTTCGTCATTAATAATCAAAGTTTTAAAAGACGAAGTACTCATTTAAAGTAACGATTATCTTGATTTTGTGTCGACAAACTCACCACAAATGATCAGTTGAGGTAAACAATTTGGTTTTCAAATGTCACTCAATTAATTATTTGTGTGAATTTCTTCAAAAATATTTCATAAAATCAGTTGTAGCTTTTAATATTACACGAACGGGCTCCAAGTTTAAGGCAGTACCAACGCCATTTATGTTTTCAAACATCTGTCGCTAGATGAGGGAAGGTTGTAGACTTCTGAAATTTGAGGACATAGAAGATAATTATTTGAGTTTCGAAAAAAGGCAACAAAAAGTTTTTTGTATTACGGTACCGGTAGTAGTACCGGTCAAAAAGATTTTGGCTTTTTGCACTTTAACTTCATTCGGGAGTGAAAGTAGAATTTTCTTTTTTTTTGTGAAAGTTACTTAATTTCAAAACTAAAAGAGAATAAGGAGACGGAATTATGAAATTTTATCTAATTCGTCGATAATCGTCAAAAAAGTAATCAAAATGGGTTTTTTGTTCATTCACCGTAATTGTAACTTTTTTGGATAAATGCCATTAGAAATTTTTGACAAAAAAAGCGTTTTTTTCACAATCAAAGGAGTCCTTTAAAAGGACAAAGAGAATTGACTTATTTTTTCGATATTTTATCTGGTTTTGGATAACGAAGTGCTCAAAGTTCAATACTTCGGAATTTCGAAAAATGTGTTTTTTCAGAAAATCCAAAACTTTTTTTTGATAAAAAATCAAATTTTTATGTTATTCCAGGAATTGTCTCCGAATTGAAAGTGATGACAAAATTAATCAGATCCGATATGACGATTTGAAATAAGAATTTCAAAACTCAAAAATGGTTCGATGTTTTTAAGCTATCTTGTAGAGAATTTTTTTCTGGTCATTTAAGACTCAGGATTTTTTGTTCTTCAAAAATTTCAAAAAAAGTTGATTTTTCGGTCAATTTTTTGAGATTTTACAGTGAGTCCCCAACCCGCTCTGGAGAAGCCGTATGCAAAGCTAGAAGGCTTATTTGTGCCAGCAAAATTAAGCATTTTCGGTTACCGTTTTTTGCTTGAGGGTCGGCGACCAATATTTGACCTCATAACCCGTCAAAGTTCAAGGTCAATTTCACCATTTTTGAGTTTTGAAATTCCTTATTTCAAATCGTCATATCGGATCTGATTAATTTTTGTCATCACTTTCAATTCGGAGACCAATTCCTGGAATAACATAAAAAATTTGATTTTTTATCAAAAAAAAGTTTTGGATTTTTCTTGAAAAAACACATTTTTTCGAAATTCCGAAGTATCTGAACTTTGAGCACTTCGTTATCCAAAACCAGATAAAATATCGAAAAAATAAGTCTTAATTCTCTTTTGTCCTTTCAAAGGACTCCTTTGATTGTGAAAACGCTTTTTTTGTCAAAAATTTCTAATGGCATTTATCCAAATAAAGTTACAATTACGGTGAATGTACCAAAAACACCCATTTTGATTACTTTTTTGACGATTATCGACGAATTAGATAAAATTTCATAATTCCGTCTCCTTATTCTCCTTTAGTTTTGAAATTAAGTAACTTTCACAAAAAAAAAGAAAATTCTACTTTCACCTCACCGAATGAAGTTAAAGTGCAAAAAGCCAAAAATCTTTTTTGACCGGTACTACTACCGGTACCGTAATACAAAAAACTTTTTGTTGCCTTTTTTCGAAACTTCAAATAATTATCTTNTATGTCCTCAAATTTCAGAAGTCTACAACCTTCCCTCATCTAGCGACAGATGTTTGAAAATCACTAAATGGCGTTGGGTACTGCCTTAAACTTGGAGCCCGTTCGTGTAATATTAAAAGCTACAACTGATTTTATGAAATATTTTTGAAGAAATTCACACAAATAATTAATTGAGTGACATTTGAAAACCAAATCGTTACCTCAACTGATCATTTGGGTGAAGTTTGTCGACAAAAATCAAGATAATCGTTACTTTAAATGAGTACTTCGTCTTTAAAACTTTTGATTATTAATGACGAAAGAAGATGTTTCAAAAGTTAAAAATATTCAAACTCTTAAAAATAATTAAGCCATGAGTAAATTGTATTCCATCGGAAAATCGGTCCAAAACAACGATTTATTGGTTCTGGAGCTAGGAACTTCTCCTGGAAACCATGAAATATTAAAACCTGAATTCAAATATGTCGCTAATATGCATGGAAATGAAGTAGTCGGAAAAGAATTACTTTTATGGCTTGCTCACTATCTATGTACAGGAAACGGTGAACAAATTCATATTCTTAAATACGACCCCAATAGTCATTCATCTATTTTTTTTTCGGTCAACAGTTCGCCAAGTTGTATTTTTTATCAAGAAAATAAGGCAAAAAGTTTTTTCAAAAAATTGTTTCCAGTTAAAATTCAAGTAAATTGATGTACTGTGGTTCTTGTCTAAGCGGACAAACCGGCAAAACTACGCTATTAAAAAATTTTCTAGCTTTTATTTTAAGAAGTTTTAAAATACTTATTCTCAACGGCAAGTGTAGACGAGTAGGTAAGAGCTCCTGACGACAGTTATTTTTATGTCCTAGCCTGGGTTCGACTCTCGGAGGGACCAACTATTTTTATATTACACTCAATACACTTAAAAAGTTTAATAATTCGATATTTATTAGGAGAAATTGTCGTAAATAAGAGCGATTTAGATAACACAGAATCGTGAGCTTTTTACAATGTAAGCATGATGTATACGTAGTATAATATAAATAGAAATTTTTTCGAAAGACTTCCACTGGAGAATAGTAAGAAGTGTTAAATTTTAATGAAATTTTTTAATTTAAAATATTTATATGGAGCTTAAATTTTGAAAGAGGTCAGTTCAGCTTTGAAAACAATTTTATGCCGTTGATTTTGTGGCATAAGAAATTATATGTTGAAATTTATACAAAATCTTTTCCCAATTTTTTATTTGAGTTTTATTTTCTGTCAAAATGCACCGACGCCCTTAAGGAGGTAGTCTTGTGTTTAGAAATCGCAAATAAATATAATCTCTTTCTACCGCAGCATGCCCTTCTCGATTCCCGCTTCAATTTTCATTTTTTATCTGTACTTTTTTTTGATTAAATTCAGAATGAGAACTATTTTCAATTTGCAATCGCGCTTTTTTCGATGCTTTTTTATTGGTCGCAAAAACTCCACAGCGCCAACGGCGAAACCTCGCGTTTATTGGCTATAGAAACTGATATAATAATATTTCATAATAATCATGTTTACAAATTCGACTCAATTATGTCGGCTTAAAAGAGATTTTTTAATTCTAAGTTTTTTAAAATAACAAAAAATATCCATTATGATGCCCGAGTGACATAAAAATCTCATTTTCTTTTACAGAATTGGGAAAAGTATTTTAATGTTTTTCAAAGTGTCCGCTTAGACAAGAACCACAGTAATATGATACCACGATCCTTTATTATTTTTAATCCTTTATTGAAAGTTTGATGACCCTAAGATTTGTTATCGAGTAACCTATAATTTAATTAGGAAATCGAAAACGGGCTCTGTTCGGGCATGAAAAAAAAATAGGTATATTATGACCCGAAATTTCAAAGTTATCATATGTGCCAACTTCAGGCTATTTCACTTGCGAAAATCACGTATCTAAAAAAGCCTTCAGACTCTAAAGTTTAGAGTTCACTTAAAATAAGTCGTATTTGACACCACTATCCAGAATATATTAAAGGCGATCACAATGTCCAGTTATTATTGAATACAACCCGAATTCATTTTTTACCATCAATGAACCCTGATGGATATGAATTAGCTTACAGCAAACCCTTCCCAAAAGCTTATGTTGTTGGCAGAACAAATGCAAATGGCCAAGATTTGAACCGAAATTTCCCTAATCTCGATCAAGTTGCTTGTTCTGTACCAGATGGTACGAGATCGGATCATTTGACTCAAGTATCGGCTTTTAGAAAAATGCAACAGAATCCTTATAATAATAAACAGGTAGAATAGTATTAAATAAATTTATGGGAACAAAATTTTTGCAAAAAAATATTTCTAAAAATTATTGAAAAAAATAATGGTTGAGATAATTTTCATTCATTTTATCTCTAAAAGTGTATTCTTATTTCTAGTTAAAGAAGATTATAAACAAAAAATTATATATTGTTTTTAGAAAATTTAAAAATTGCAAAAAGATTTGAAAATTATGTTTTTATGCAATTTGAAAATTAAAAACAACTTTTAATGCGAAAGAGACCACCGCCATTTATTTTAGCAAAAGAATAAAATTTTATTTAGATTTTATGGGGTAAATCATTCTCAAAAAGACGACTCTAAACACAAAAATAAGAACACAAATTTCTATGTTTTTTAATAACAAATTTCTATAATTGTGGTTTTTGAAAATTTTGAAAAAACTGCTAATTTTCTAAAAAATATTGGTAGAAAAAAACTGAATAAAAAAAGCGACCTTAGGACTAAGTTTAATAATCTGTTAAAATTAAACTTTAAATTAGGTTGAACCCGAGACTGCTGCAGTTATGAACTGGATTTTGCGTCATCCTTTCGTTCTTTCTGCTAATCTTCATGGTGGCGATTTAGTGGCAAACTATCCATATGATGCCAGCTGTAATGGACAAGAAGAAGGCCACTATCAAAGTAAGATATTAAGATTATAATTGTTAATGTTTAAAAAACGTGTATATTAAAAAATCTTATCCGTTATTGATTCATTTTAAGGGGCTGGTGATAGTGATTTTTGGGAATTCAGCGGCTTCGTACGGTTAGACAAATGCAAACTGAACATACATTAGAAAGATCTATCTTTGATCTCGCGATTCTATTTGACAGTTTAGTACCACTCCCACCAACCATCTGGTTAACCGCGGTTAAACACGAGTCCCTCAGCTTTTTTAAAATAAACAAGGATCCTAAAGCTTATATCGGAAAGTTTTGAAATTTGGTGAGAATCCGGAAAATTCTCTGAATTTTAGTGAATCAGTTCTGTTTTTTTCGATTTTTGCCTCAGGGGTCAGGAATCCGGCTGAATGTGCCTAAAAGAGGTGTTTTTTGGACGTTTTGATGAAAGGCTTTTTCTGTGGAAATGCCAGAAACGTCATTTTTAGAATGAATCAAGCCCTAGGGGTTGTGAACATCGAATCGGTTGTACTTTTTTGAATTTCGCCCTGATTGGCTGTAAATCGACAAAAAAGTGCGCGAAACTGACAATTTTGAATATAAAAGTGATAGTTAGAAAATTTAAATGCCACCAAAAGATTCCTTGGGTATGATTTGCTGGAAACGATATTATCAACTATGGTCTGCTTTTCAACACACACGGTGCTAGAGATCAAATCATTATTTTGATAAAAAACTTTAATTTTTTTCTAGAATCCGCTGTGGTCAAAATCAGACCATAGTTGCCAATATCGTTTCCAGCAAATCATACCCAAGGAATCTTTTGGTGGCATTTAAATTTTTTAATTATCACTTTTGTTTTCAAAATTGTCATTTTCGCGCACTTTTTTGTCGATTTACAGCCAATCAGGGCGAAATTCAAAAAAGTACAACCGATTCGATGTTCACAACCCCTAGGGCTTGATTCATTCAAAAAATGACGTTTCTGGCATTTCCACAGAAAAAGCCTTTCATCAAAACGTCCAAAAAACACCTCTTTTAGGCACATTCAGCCGGATTCCTGAGGCTAAAATTGAAAAAACAGGACCGATTCACTAAAATTCAGAGAATTTTCCAGATTCTCACCAAATTTCAAAACTTTCCGATATAAGCTCTAGGATCCTTGTTTCTTTTAAAAAAAGCTGAGGGACTCGTGTTCAACCGCGCCTGTCAAATGGAATCGCGAGATCAAAGATAGATCTTCATAATGTTTGTTTCAAAAATGCTAAGTCTGCATTTTTCTAACCGTACGAAGCCTCTGAATTCCCAAAAATCACTATCACCACCCCTTAATACAATTATTTATAAAAAAAAAATATCTCAAACAAAAAGAATCATTTTTTTAGCATAAACCAACCGGTTTAAATGCAAAACTATTTATAGATTAATCGAAAAACTAAATATGTTGTTATAATAAATGTCGATTTATCTTGTACTGCTGATGAAACGCTTTTCCATAGCAAAATATATATTTAAGCATTTTAAAAAGGTTGACCTGAAATGTGTACCCTTTTTAAACACACATTGTCTATGTGACATAGACCATTGTTGGGTAGTTAACCATAGAAAAAGTTTGAGAAGTCCGGGAGTCGAACCCAGGTGAACGAATCATGATTTGAGCCGCGTTACCACTACGCGCAACTACTCATATAACTGGCTAGAATATGTAGATTATGGCGCGAAACTTATCGCCAACACCATAAATAGGCATTTCATATTTGGAATCATGCCTGACTGAAAGAGCGATTTGTTTAATTAGTAAGCGCTAGAACTGTTTTCGAGTAATAGTTAAAAGAATGTTCAGGAAAGCAAATTTAAAGATAATTTTTTGTACTATAATCAAATTTACTTGCGTTACAAGTATTGACAAAATTCAAGCCGGAATAATATTTTTCAAATTCAGAATCTCCTGATGATGAAGTATTCAAATTTTTGGCAAAATCTTATTCTCAGCACCACGCTAGAATGAGCAAATCTGGTGAAGCTTGTGATCCAGGAGAAAAATTCGAGGTAAATTATTGCAGTCGATAGTAAAATGTATAAAACGTGAAATAAATTTGAGCTTTCAAACTTGTCGGGCTCGAACAAGCGTTCTAGAGTAAAAATCTAAATTTTTGTCGGATCATTTGTTTAACCCTCTCACACCTAAAACGCCATTCGGGGACGCTACCGTAGCGCTTATTACGGTAAAATAAAAGTGTTTGTAACTTCACTGTTTTTTAGTCCTTGAGATTAAGGATAGACCTAACTTTCTATACTCTTTACATTTTGACTCATAAACCCCGTAGAATAATGACTTTGATAAAATGACTTTTAAGCTACGCTTTCATTTCTGGAAAATGAGAGACGTCAGAACAAATTAATGATGAGGAGATCCAGAATTAAATTTTCTAAATCGTGACTATCTCAGAAATAACCTGCCATTTTCGGTCTTCATTACAGCTGTTTCCGAAAATCAACCTAGCGCAATTTATCGAAATTACTTCTGAAGAAATAAGAAGTTACTCAAAACAGTCAGATCCAATTTGAAAATGGAGAAAATTAAGAAAAATTTTCCTAAAAATTGAGTATTTCAGAAGTAACCTGTGATTTCTGGTCACTAATCTCTAGGTGTTTTTCAAAATGGCTCCGTGTGTGAGGGGGTTAAATTGAATTATTAAAAATGATATAAAATTTGATTTATTGCCCAATCATGATTGTAAAATAAATTTGCTCGACATTTTGAAAATTTAAGAAACTCTGGTTTTTCCATGATGTCATTGAATTTTTGAAATTATTATTTAGCGCAAATGATTATTATTTTCATATTGTAATTATGGTGGTTTTATGTCTTACAAATTAGCGTGAAGTTCGCCAAATTTTCAGTTCTAAAACTTTTCGTTCAGTTTATTCTAACTTGAAGATATGACAGTTTTTGAATAACAATTTAAAGTAAATTTTAAGAATGGCATTACAAATGGAGCTGACTGGTATTCAGTCCCCGGTGGAATGCAAGATTATAATTATTTGGCTACAAATTGCTTTGAAATAACTCTTGAACTTGGATGCGATAAATTCCCGGAAGAAAATGACCTTGATAAATATTGGGTTGAAAACAAGGAGGCATTACTTGAATATATGGGACATGTAAGATTTTTTTCAATACGAATTATAGAGGTCGCTCTTTCCACCTATTGTTTTCTGGGAGAAAATATACCGGTCTCGGCATACAAAGAAAACATCGAGAATTAAGATATTCAAACGATTGCCTAGGGGAGCTCGCGAGCTGGATTAAAAAAACAGATTTGAATTTAGCGTTTCCCAAGATCGTAGAAAAATTTTAAATATTTTTTGAAATCTCCTTCGTCTCAGTCTTAAAAACAATTAAGATTTTTATTTTTTATAAATAATTCTTCAAAATCACATATTCTCTTTTTGAATTACTCGAAAAAATTTCGGAATTGTTTTCGAAGTAAATGCACCCTTTTAAAAACTACCTTGGCAAGATTTAAGTTTAGCGAAGTGAAAAATTAATAATCAAGGCTTTTGTAGGTAGAGAATGTTACATCCGATTAAAAAAATCCAAATGTATCCCAGGGTCAATGAGTTGATACATCGGGATTTTTGGTCTTGCAATCCACTAACCAGTTTGACATTAATAAGGTAAATAGTTTTCGTTTTGTGGAAATGGGTTTTCTGTCCAATGAAAAGCGCTTATTATTTTGGAGTGTTCCAATCACAGCGAGCTATACAACTGCCGATCACTTTTCCACTTCGCTAAACTTATATCTTGATAAATATCTTAAATTAGTCTGAAAAGGTTTGGAATTTTTGTTTGAATCCATTTTCCCTCAAACGTCCGATTTTCTCAAAACACTGTTTATCAAATTTTTTATAGGTTCATTGCGGCATCAAAGGCCTTGTGAGAGATAAAGCTGGAAAGCCAGTTCCAGATGCGATTGTTGTAATCAAGGGAAATACGCATGGAGTAACAACAACTAAAAATGGTGAATATTGGCGAGTTCTTCCACCAGGAGAGTATGAGATTGCAGCTTCTATTAATAACGCTTTCAACGATGACACATATACACCCGTCACTGTTGGCGAATGTAAAGGACCTGGCTCGGCTACCAGACTCGATTTGAAAGTCTGAAATGTCTCTCAAAAAAAATTGGAGACTTCTTATGAATAAGATGTAATTAATTCCGAGAAATTTATTCATATTTGTTTTGATATTTTGGCACTTACGCCATCATCCAAAACTTAAATACGGTAAATTCTAGGAAATTTGCAACATACCTGAATATACATAATATGTAGTTTTTTGGTAAATAAATATTGAAAATATTTATTTTTCGAGTATTAATTTTCGATTTTCATCTTTAGATACTCATGAGTAAAGTATATTTGCTGTACTAAAAATATACTGGATTCATGAGTATCTGAAGAAATAACATAGAAAATAATACCCTCAAAAGTAAATATTTTCAATATTTATTTACTATAAAATGTATTCGCAAACACCGACAGCGGTCAAAAATGAAAAATTCAAAACATTGAAATGTTTTTTATAGAGAATTATATTTTTTTAATAATAATTTTCTAAACGTTTTAAACCCATAGAAACAAACTTTTATAGTTATGATGATATAACTCTCATAGAAGCTCTAGTGGTACATTTTCTGATCAACCTATAAAGGAGCAAGTCTATCATCAAGCTGTAGCTTTCATTTGAACATAAGGCAAGCATATGTGAGTTTTTGGTGCCTTATTTTTAAAAAAACATATTTCTTTTCTAGAACAAATATTTCGATGCTTTTGATTTTATTGACCAGTGCATATTATTTGCATTAAGGTAAGTTACATACCGCGGTATACCGTATGTTGCAAATTTCCTGTTTTCCGTTGGTACCGAAATATCAAAACAAAAAATAATTTCTCAGAATTTTTAAAATGTCTCAAAAAATTGTACTTTTTTTGTAATTTTGTCATTCTATTTGTTACTTCTTCTTTTTTATTTTCACAAGGTGTCATTAATGTGCTACCAGAATAATTTTTTATTGCATGAGCTTCAGCTTCATTTAGGGGTTCAAAATTATGACCTGGTGTGAAAAACCAATATATTACCGTGTTGGTTAACCAGAAGGTTAACCATATTTTCAACCAAGCAAAACAGAACCAACTCAAACTTTATACATGACCAAATCAAACTTTATACACGAATCTTTAACTGTTATTGAATCCGTAGACTGTAGTCAATAAAAATATGTGGAAAATTCATTCTTACATAAGGGGGTTATTGTATTTGTAAATCTATTTCATAAATTTTGATAATTTTTTATTCGCAAATTAATAAAATAATCGATCCCCTTCATAGGAAAATTTTCAGCTATTTTTATTGATAATTCTGAAGACAATCCTTAATATTTATTATTTCTGCAATATTTCTTCAACTCATAAGCCCAAATCCTAAAAAGAGTTAATCTTTTTATGTAATACATTTAGTTCTTCATTAATTCAAGAGTTTTTATTTGTGTGATTTCAGATGTTTGGCCGAGGGCTATTCGGCGTTAAAAATGTATTATGGAAAGTTCCAACAATTCCTTATAATCTTAACAGTTTGACCAATCAGATTCGATCTTTGTCCGTTTCTGTCCCGACTGAAAAACATTTAGTTTGGAAGAAAACAAAATATGGAACTAATATTAATAAACCAGGAGATTTACTTCATAGACAAAGAACGTAAGGAACAGATAATTTATATTTAAAAGTTTTCGAGAAAGATTGATAGTGCAAAGTTTTCAAAATTGTTTAAGGAGGTAACCGACGGAGGCCTATAACTCGAGATCTACACATGCTACGAAGTTAATTTTTGCGGCATTCGAAATTTTGTTGTCGATTTCATTCCAGAAAAATAAAAAAAATCAATTTGATGGAATATTAAATTCTACGCATTTTGGTGATTCACGTCATTCAAACCTATCGTGAAACTCCTTATAAAATTGAAAAATTGTTTTACATATCCCCTTAACACACTTTGGTTGGTTTTTGGTCCGAGTGTGTTCGTGAATAGGTGATTTTAACACACTCGGACCAAAAACTAACCATAGTGTGTTAAGGGGATATGAAGTCATTTCCAACGCCTACGCGTTTTTCATTTTTTGAACGAAAAAATTATTTTTTTTTCCCATATCGCCGAAAGTGCCCAATATCGCCGAATTTTTTTGCCAAAAAACTTTCGGCGATANAAAATAACTTCAGGCAATTATCCAGTTGAAACATTAAAAAAATTCTTAAAAGCTATTTTTCACCCATATAAAATTAAAAATTTATGTTTCGAATATTGAGGTTTTCCATCCATTTTTGCAGAAAGTTATTATGGCGGGGTTTTTTTATAGCGCAACCAGCAATATATACACTCATTATTACAAATGTAATTACAGTTGTTAATAATAAATAAATTTCAGCTTTGGATTTAACGAAGAAGAGCTCCATAATTCTATAAAATGGCGAGAAGATCACAATTTAAAAATTAATGGAGAACGACGAGAAATAAAGTATAAAGAATGGAAAAAACGAGTTATGCTAAATGACCGTGAATTTATCACAGGAGTCGTTTTAAAGGTTTATACTGTAAAACCACAGAAGCCGAACTCAGCGAATCGAAAAGTATGCAAAGTCAGGCTTTTGAATCAGTGGCCAAAGAAAGGAGACACAAGAATAGGTAAAAGTCATGATCTTAAAAATGTCATTTAATTTTATTGACGAAAGTCAATCAAATAGAAATATATTTTCGATTTTAAAAAATTTCTCAACTTTTTTTTGTGATGACTTTTTGCATCAAAAAAAATAGTATTGGACAGAAAAAAGATATTAAATGGTTGAAAAACCACGAAATATAGTGATTACAAATAAAAAGACTGTATAATTTACAAATAATTTGAGAGGTCGAAAAGGCAATCCGAAAACTTTTGCAGACCCAATTGAAAAATAAATGATTGTATATTATAAACTCAAGTACAGTAGAATGACTAATATGTCAGAAATGAGACCCGTAATGGCATTGATATATTCAATATAATGGTTAATTATCAAAAAATCCCGAAAACAATGCATTTTTGCTTTAAAAAGTGATATATCGAATATTATACCTACGTGTCCCGTGGAACTTTGACGTCAGAGACCTAATCGTGTGATGTGATTGGTCAATACGCATTGACTCTTGTATTTTGACCAATTAAATCAGACAATTCTTTAGGTCTCTGACGTCAAAGTTATACGGGACACGTAGGTATAATCTTCGATAAAATTAATTTTTGCAAAATTTACATCATTTGAATAGATTAAAATATGTTTTTCCTTAAAATGCTGTCTATAGGACAGAGTAACAGTTGCTACCGGTCATTTTAAAGTCATTCAACTGTAGTTAATTTGAATTATTTCATTTTAACTTTTTATTTAGCATACATTCCGTTTGAAAATCATAATGTTACTGAACATGGGAGAGTTTTCTTGTATTGGCATCCAAAAAAAGATTTGAAAGGTGTGAAACTGAGAGTTATCAGAGGTGTTTATGATATTGCTGCTCGACCACCGATTAAAGATTCTAGAAATAAACATCGAGCAAGACCAGAAAATTTAGAAAGTGTTGAAGATTGGCTACCTGAGCCTGTTCAAGATATTTATAATTATATGTGAAATGTAAATACATACATTAAAAAATATAAATTTCATTTTCTTGCAACTGACCCTGAGCATTGTCTTGTATTTTAGCAATATATATTCGCAGGAACATTTTTTTCAAAATTATCGCAAGTGATTTTCGAAGACTTAAAGCCCGCATGTACGCATTTCCCTCATCCTCGAAGTACTTATTTTTTGCAAAAAAATTTTGAATCATCAAAAAAGGCTATGAGCGGGATCAGACTAAATTCTAAGACTTTTTTCCCATTACACCATAGCCCGAAAATGATTCACGTGACCGTATATTCAAGGAATAAGGTTGGCCAAAAATAGTACTGTTTTTTTTCAAAAAATATCGTATACAGCAGGGTGCGGCGTATAGTTAGAGAAGTTTGTCCGCCAAAAGAACCCTAACTTTACGCCGTAATCTAACTATCGCTTACTTTCTAAACTATACGCGTACTTTTGGGAAAATGTGGCTCTGATTGGGTGCAATCTTGGACAATATCTAGAGTTTAAAATTGCGGTAAAATATGGTCAGAGTAAGAAATTTTTGGTGATTTTTCGTTAAAATATTCTAGGATGTATAGAATTTAATTTAATTGAAAAAATGAAATAAAGCTTAATTGGTTTAAATAAACATGAATTTCGAAAAAGATTATCCGAAAATCGTTAAATGTCAAGGAAACAATGACAAAATTATGAAAAATGTAATTCAGAGTAATACACTGCTAAATCACTGCAAGCTAGAGCCGACATTGTCTGCGAGAACTGAAAAACGATTCCTTTAACTCTTGAAATACCGACACTTTCAGTTGCGTCAATCTGAACATGTTTTTAAAAAAGTTGTATTTTTCAATTGTCAGCGCCGACCGGAGAAATCTTGGTCTGAAAATCTGGTTTAGAAACGGCCTATCTTTTGCCTAGGAAACGTTTGAAAAAATCCCTATCTTTGCGTATAACTATAACGCGCCGCCAGGAACAAATAAAATTTATTTTTTCAAATTGCGTAGCGTTTTTTGGCGGAGGCTTACGTAGGTTTTTGCGTGATATCTAACTATACACGTATAACTAATACGCCCGCACCCATGCTGTATATGGTTTCTTGATTTAAAATAGCTTAGATAAATCCAATCGTCTAAAAATCAAGTTTTTCTTAATTCCGTCGCGCCAAAATGTGCACGCACAAAAATACGTTCATAAAAATAAGTTAATTTTTTCCATAAAACTATTTCCAGTAGTGATATGCAAATTATTAATAAATAACTCAAACCCTTGGCTTTCTGAATCTTCTTCTCTGATTAAAAATATCTCTATCCATAGCCTACAACATGATAATTTCTTTTTTCTCTGCCAAAAAAGAAGCATTTCGAAAATTCGTAAGCAACCTATTATTTTTGAGGATAAAAATAAATTATTTGCAAATTTCACCATTATTTTTTTTTTCTTACTGTTTCTCGGTTTACTTTTTATTATTTATCTTTTTTAAAGAGAGGACAACCTGATATATGGGTCAGCTGTAGGCTTGATCTCGACATGTAATCAAGTTATCAAAGCTTCAGCTGTGCTCTTTGTCGCTTCGCCTCGATTCTATAACTTAAAAATAAACATAATTTATTTCAAAAATAATTATTTGCGCAATCGAGTGTTTTTTTATTTTTGAAGTTTATAGAGAAATCACGTTGAGAAAAAAATTAAAACTCTTAATAAAGGACAGAAAAAATAATGGTACCAGGGTAGCCTCAGGTAATTTCCTAAAGCTTGGTATCCTCAGAATTTTTATTTTATGTTTTTCGTATTTACGCTAGAATTTTTTTACAAAAATTAGGCGAAATTTCTAAAAAAAAGTAGGAAAAAATATCTTTGAACTGCTAGTCGTATCAAATTTTAAAAACCATTTCTCGAAATAGAATTTGCAAACTCTATGACAGGTTTGAATTAAAAGTCTGTGGATTTATATTTCTATCTCGTTTTGAGGAATTTAAAAAATCTCGCGTCCCCGAATGGCGTGGGTGTGGGGGTTAAGGGTATTGTGGTTCCTACATTTTCTGCAGTTATTATGTCATAAAAATGCACCCAAATCGATTGTAATTGATTAAAAAAACAAAATAACCCGAAAAAAAAAAAAAATTTCGAAATTTTGGGATTTTTTCTAAGTATTTATCTACAAAGTCGATTAACTTTTAAATTTTGGTAAAAAACTTTGGAACATAATTGGCAGTTTGAAGTCAGTGAAAGCAGGACTTTAATTTGAAAAATCACTTCCGGTCTACTAAAGTGCCAAATTCTAGAGTTTTACGCACTGTAATCAATATTCAAAAACTAGAATCTGTTTGGCTTTTTATTATCTTACTTTAAAAATAATAAAAAATGCAAAAAATCAAAACCAGGGAGGAGATAGGTTTACAAGGACGAAAATGGTTAAAATCGGTGGTTTTCAAAGATTCTGGAAAATGTGTGACGGAAATTTGAGAAAAAAAAAACGAAAATCTTTAAGTTTTACTAAGTTCCTATATATCAAAGCTAAATATCAAAGCTTTTGATTAAGAAACCAGTGACGAGAGATAGGTTTTGAAATATGGAAAAGTGTGCCGTGTTTACAGACATAGTACAGGCGTGTAAGGCCGAAAAACAAATTTCGTCAGTCTGATTTTTGGGATTAAGGTGGGATCTACATCTTGTATGTTCAGAACTACTGAGATTATTTTCCTATTTCGCGCATGACACACCTTTGAATATGTCAAAATAAGGAACCACCATCCCTTAAATCAATTTTGAAAGAAATAAGTAGGTTTTTAGAAGTTTTAGGATTTTTTTTCATTACCGAAGTCCAAAAACGATCACGTGACCTTCAAATTAAGAAATAAGGTTTTGGTTCAGTACAACAAATAGTACTCAAAATTACGCCGAAAAAATTTGTGGGCTAATAAACACCTAATTTAAGAATTTTAAACATAATTGTATCTTCCAAAAAAGGTCATGTGATCTTATTTTTCAAACAAATAAGGATTCATTTATGAATATTCCAAACCTTATTTTAAAATTATTTCGTCACACGATTTTATTCGGACTTTGGTGTAATGAGAAAAAAGTTTTAAAAACGTTTGAAGGTACTTTGAGTACTTTTACAAAATACCGTATATTGTTTACCGTAAATTTCATCGTAGAGACTCGTAAGTACCCTCAAAAGAATAGGAAGAGTCGACTTTCTTATGAAAATATTAGCAACTATTAGTCAATTATGTACTGAAAGGTCGCCAGAGAGCAACAATCTCCTCGTGAAATCTCAAAAATTTGACTATTTTTTGCTCTCTAGTAACCGTTCAGTACATAATTCACCCATAGTTGCTAATATTTTCATAAGAAAGTCGACCTCTCCGATTCTTTTGAGGGTACTTACATTGTAAGTCTTACAAGCTTCTACGATGAACTTGAAATTGGCCTTGAACCTTGTCATTAAAAATAGTTCTTTTCTATTTTTAAGGAGCTGATTTTGTTGTGAAATTTTAAGAAAAACATGCAATTTTTATTGCAGTTTCAGCACTCAAATTAGTGACGGTTTAATACTACAAATTTAAAAATGTCAAATTAAGCCTTAATTCGTATTACTTATGCGCATAAGTTATGCCCTTAATTGTGTGAATCGTGCTTAAAAGAGAGATTTTTATATTTTCAAATCACCATTTGACGCCTTTGAATTACTTTTTTTACATTTTGTTTTCATACGATTGTAGCAATTATTTGAATTGCCATATTAACAAGTAAAAAATATATGTTTGATAATGAATTTAAGGTTATACGCTTGATTTAAACACCATGGTCACGCGTGAACCATTGAAACATTGTGAGGTCCAGAAGTAGTTTGCCATTGTGAGAGTTAACACTTAGTGAACCGTTTGTACAATCACTGTACATAGCTACTTTCAACTCATTTTCGACACATCAACATAACAGAATTATGAATGCCGTCTTTCAAAAAAAATCTGTATTACAGTACTCTTTTTATTAATAATACTGAAATTTTCTCGAGGAAAATATAAGGCAAACCTTCAGTTACTTATCCTGGTTAAAAAGTAATCATAAAAATATAAGCATATATTTAAAAAAAAATGTAATATTTTCAAACATAACCGCCTGTCATGACATGTCATTGAAAATGCGGCGCGAGATTAATAGGGATCAGCTCAATAGTTTTTGCTTGGGTCCCAAGTTGGGACTCCAAACTTGTTTGTCGTTTGATCGACATATCCACTAGTGTCATTTGGTTAAATATCTGCGTGTTAAAGAGAACACAGCTTGTGTTACACAGGCTTGTTGATAACCTTTCATTCACGAATTTTGATCCAAATGGCGGAAACCCGCCAATTGGGAGCTAACACATTCGGTAAGGCAGTAAATCGGCTATAAATTATATTATGTGTAAATTAAATTATGTGTAAATTTCATTATGTGTAAATCGGCTAAAAAGTAAATCGGCTATCAAAATTAGCTAACTGATAAATCGGCTATATTTGAAATGAGTCATGAAGTAAATCGGCTATATAAAAAATAACTTAAAATGTAAATCGGCTATTTTCAAGATTAGTCATAAAGTAAATCGGCTATATGGTAAATCGTAATTCAAATATATATGCCCTGACAGGGTTCCTAAAGCGTATTCCTAACCGATTTACCATCCTATTCCAGGAATAAAAGGGATGGGATGGCGGGATTGATTATTTAAATTAAAAAATACAAATTTAATTCTTAAACTAAGGACGAAAGTCGTAGACATGGACGAAATTCGTAGATACGCGGGAAAATTTGTGATACGACCACAAAAATATATAAATTATTTTTGTTTGATGTTTGATGACCGCGGATATCGATATTGAGCATTTCGGCCCATAAATTTCAAAACCTCGATATTTCGAGATCCGTAAGCCCCAAGGAGTTTATTTCAGCACCAAAGACGCTCGAATTTTTCAGCAAATATTTTCAGGGTCAAATTATGTAATATGACTTCAAATGGTCAAATTACAAAAAATGACCTTTATGGGGTCATATAACATTTCATATGAAAGGCAATTCCATCAAGATTTCAAAAATTACTTTTTTATTTTGTAATATGACCCTGGATTGACGATATTGAGCTTTTTGCCCCAAAATATCAAAACCTCGATATTTCGAGATCCGTAGACCACATTCACTGCCCCCACTCGAGCCGCTTCCTCACGCTTTACTAAAACACGCAAATATTTAACCATTACATACGAATCGTACAATATTGTACAAAAGTGCATTTTTTTAACCCACGAATTCGATGTAGAATTTAACCGCTTAATATTTTTTTATGAGATTCACTATGATTATACAAAATTGTCTGAAATTTTCAAATATCGACTTTGAAACTAAATTGCATCGCTCCTTTTCGACTGAGAGCGGACGTAAGACAAAGCAAAATATAATTTTGAGCTCTCCTCTTAAAGTTGAGCTCCGCTTCATACAAATAGCTGTAGAAGTCTAGTATGAGAATATTTTCGATTGAAAACATCAAAGACAATATAAAATTGTACGAGGATTAAGATTATGTTAATTAAAATGTCATGGCATAATCTACTGTCAAATGAGAGCGTTCGAAAAAATGAAGACAGTTTTTTTCTGAACATCTTTGTCTCACAAAACTGACGATTGACATAAAACGAATTATTATAATGTTTTTAAACTCCACTCACTGATGCAGAATTTTTCAAGGAACAAAACTTTATTTTTCAAAATTAAATCAGACTCATACTTTGTCAACACATGGGATTTTAAGTTGTGTATGCTAAAATTAAAAAAAAACCCACAAAAAAAAACTTGAAATACAAACAAAAATAAATTATGAATCATACTGTATAATTGGTAAAACTCGGATATAACAATAAATTAACCTCACTTACCGATAAATATTTCTCTACTATATATAAAATTATCTACATTATTATTCTGTATTATAAATGTATCTCTCTTGAAGTTAATTAATCGCAGCTTTACCTC
>SCLH01001925.1:32363-43577 GCA_004367855.1 Oikopleura vanhoeffeni | reverse complement strand
AAAAAAATTACCGGTTTAACTCTTCATACGGAGGCGCTAGAACTGGCTTCATGACACCCTGTAAAATCTCGAAAATTTGAGCGAAAAATCGATTTTTTTTGAAAATTTTTCATAAACAAAAAAAATCCTTGGTCTTGAAATGACCAAAAAAAAATTCTCTACAAGATAGCTTTATCACATTGAAACCGATTTTTGACTTTTGAAATTCCTTATTTCAAATCGTCCTGAACTACTGATGAAATTTACATCACTTGCTTGTGACACCAGTTTGTGCCATTTGGCACGCAATTTAATAAAATTTTATTTTCGCAAACAAATCTCAATAAAATTTCGGGTGTAATAGGCGTGTTTTTTTTGAAAGTCAGGCGATTTTTTTATATTCAACCGCAATTGAAGGTCAATTTTTATTCCTAAAAAGCTGTTTTTCTCTATTTTCATGGAAAAAAACTTTCATATTAAGGAATTTTTCATGTGGATAATGATTCACCCACTTATTAGCGCATACACCCGAAAATGTCTGAAGTTTTATAAATATCGTCTTCAAAAACCATTCTTACATCGGTTTAATTGGAAATGGAGTTCTAATAAAAGTAGTTTTTTAATATTTTTTACAGATACTTAGTTATGTTGAGAAATTAAAAATTTAAACGTTTGCAAGAATGAACACTTTTATTGAAAATAAAAAAAAAAATCACATTTGTTTTTCTTTCATAAATCATTCTGAAAAAATGTACCAATCTGCCACATCGCTGCTACCTCCTTAAACAAGGATTACTATTTGCAAATCACCTTTTTTCAAGAAAATTGTCTTATTAGGCGATTAGTGTTTTTAGTAGAATGTTTTATTAAAAAATTTCAGTTTTTTTTTCAAAACTTAATTTCACCACATTCTTTTAAGTCGGCATAACTTATTGAAAATTCTATTTTGAAATAGAAAATTGAAATTATAATTTGTTTATAGAACTTCTAAAAAACTGTTGTTGTTTTAAGTAGAAAAAAGTTTCGAAAAATGTAGTGTAGTTTCATAAAAATTTCAAAAATAGAAAATGTTCTTATTATTTTTTTTAAGATCGTCGATTTGCTTACTAAAGTTCCTGATATTGATCCATACCTGAAAACTCGCTTAGATGAACGCCCACTAGATCTTGCCGAGGATCCGGACTGCAAACATTTACTAGAAAAACTGGAGCAAGAAAAGTCAAAATTTAATAAAGGGAAACTGAGCAATAAACCTGTTAATAGAAGATCGTTTCGTGGGTATGTACATTAAACGAGCAAAAGAAATTGAAAAGTTAATTTTATATAAAAAAAAATTTGATGAAAGTGTTTCAACCGAAAATAATTATCAAGAAAATTAAAAAGAAAACTAATATTATTATCAAATATAAATCGTCTTTATAGTAAAGAGAAACTGTATTATGAACAATATAAAACGTCCATGAGGTGAAGGCTCTATACAAAATTTTGAATTCGCGATAAAATCAATTCAGCTTGATTTACAGCATGAGTTTTTTGTTTAGCATCACTTTTTTCCATCCGCCCTTTTTCCGGACTAATGAAATTGGCTCTTTATCATAATGAATTTTGATCGGTCTACAGCAGTGTGGAAGCGGCGGAAAAAAAAGGAAACCAAAAAAACTCAGGCTGTAGATTAATAATTTATTCACGCATTTTACTGCTTATTTTTGCAGCTTCAACGAGAATTTCTAATGAAATAGCGAAAAGCGCTCTGAACTTGATTGCGAAATTCAGTGAACCTTGAAAAATTTGAAATACAGTATTTCAAAAACTTAAAATTACATAAAACCTATTTTGACAGGAAATGGATGACGCAAAGTGTAGGCTAGAATATTTTTTTAAATAAATTTTTATTTTTAAATCAAATTTTGGATATTAAAATTTCGTCGAAATTTTTTGTACGTTACATTTTTGATATTTTATAATCAACCAAAAATTAATTAAATTATATCATTTTTTTATATCCATTACCACATTTAGTGGTTGAAAATGATAAGATTTATTTGAAATCAATAAAAAAATGGACTCAAAAAAATGGATTGTGATGGTTCACAGAACATCCAGTAATGTTTGCGAAGACGAATTGAAATAAAAGTTTTCAAAATACAGATTTTATTGAGTGATATATAATATATCATATATTGTTCAACAATGGATAAGGATAAAAATGGACAATTAAACCAAGTTTCTAATAAAAAAACTTTAAAATCCTGAGACTTGAAAGCACCATGGGAAAAATCCATCAAGATTACCTTTGAAATTCAATATTTCAAATTGTCCGCAGTGCTATGAGTCATAGTATGACAGCGCTTTATCATTAAAAATGAAAATTATAATATTTACAAATTTAGCCCTTGAAAATTAAAATGAGCCATTTACCTTTTTCTTCACGCATCCGGGGCAATTCAACTAATTTGTATGACATTTGATTAAAAGCATTTTCGTGTCAAACATTTATTAGTATTTATCGTTTTCTTGACTAATTATGTCCTTATAGTTCGGTGCGAAGGACGAAACAAAAAGACGATACTCCAATGAAGAAACGGGATATTGAACTTGAAAAAGATCAATCATTAGATGATAAAGTAAGTTAAATCCCTTAGACGGGGTATATTTTCGGTATTGAAAAAGGGTTCTAGGAAAATACTGAGTTTTAAAAGAAATTATTTTTTAAACACTTGCTATTTTTTGACTTTACGTTTAAGCAAAGTGCCTCTCAAAAGTAAATACGATTTAAATTTCGGCTTCTTGAAACGATTATTCCGATTGCGTTCTTAGATAGCTCAAAATGACCACACATTTTTGTTAAAAATTTAACATAACAAAATTGGTCCGAATCCGACCATTTTTTTCAAAAAAAATTTGAGATTTTATTATTAGTTTCAAAAGAAAAAACGATGGACAAATTGTCAGATTCGGACCAAAGTTTTTTTGTCGATTTTTCTCTAAATGTGTGTTGTCATTTTGAGCTACAAAATCTAAGAACTCAATCGGATGAGTCGTCTCCCAAAGCCAAATATAAAACGTGTGAACACCCTATTAACTTCTGAGGCACTTTGGTTGGACAACGGTACGAATACGATACTAATAAGGAGATCCGGACAGCTTTTTAGGCGGAATATCTATTTTTTTGTCAGACTGAAAGTCAATTTTCATAATATCGAAAGTGGGATCAAATAAAAAATATTGCGCTTCTGAACACAAAATGCGCGAAAATACAGAAAGGTTGAGAAACAAATTCTATTTATATTATTTTCAGAATTCAAAAAGTCCGTCATTGTCGGAATCGGATGTAAAAACTACTATTTCAAATAAAAGGTAATTTAATTTGTTATCAAAATGATTGAATTAAGCCCTAAGGCTCGAAGGTTATATCGATTACGATCCACGGATGCACAAAACGACTCTTTTTTCTCAGAGAATATTCTTCCAATTTTGGGCAATAATTACGTGATCTACTCGTCTCATTCCGAGAAATCGAAGAATGACGCTCATTTTAACGGCATAAAATAAATTTTCAACACACAATTAATAATAATAATAATTGTCAATTATGGAAATTTTCTCTGATTACAAGGATTTCATGACATGTCACCCGTGAATGCCAAAATAGAAGCTAAGAGAGATGAAAAAAATTTGAGGGTGCCAATCTCAATGATTTTTAACAAAAAAACGAAAATTTATTTTTTTTAATTTTTTAAAAAAAATTTCAGAATTTTTTTTCCATTTTTTTTCAAAATGAGAGATTTTCAAATTACCGGAAGTGACCTAATATGGGTACAAACGAAAGTTTAGAAAATCCTAAGATGATGGCTGAAAAATAAAAATTCTAAAATCTCAATTTCTATCGATTTTTTGAACTTCAAAATAAAAAAAGAATCGTTTTGTAGAGCCTGGGATAGGGTGTTACAGGTAATTGTCGACCACCGGGAAATATTTAAACGGCCATATCCCTTTACGAGGAAGGTAGATATTTTTCGAATTTGGTCTAGTAAATTACTACTACTTTAGTGCATAATGTACAGTACATTATGTACTAGACCAAATTCGAAAAATATCTACCTTCCTCGTAAAGGGATATAACTGGGTAAATTAAGAGATGGCGATCATTTTATTTCGCTATACCGAATTCCAAAACTCAACATTTCAACCCGAAAAAACACTTTTGAATCTTAAAAAAAACGATTTTGCGTGGGCGGGTGAAAAAGTGCAAAAAAAAATATGAAAAACCGTTCCGAGGGAAATTCTCTCATAGTTGTTCTCCTGAATCTTTCACGCAATATAACTATGAATAAAAAACCAAAAAAATCTGGCATAACGGCCCGGGGATCGTAATCGATATAACATGTGCGTTGATCAAATAGATGAATGACGTAGCCATCGTGGGTACAAGATGAGATCAACGCACAGGAATTATTATCGCGTACTAGTAGGTGCGAGATTTAAATTGAGATTGGGTTCAATTAATACATTCTGAGCTGAATCTTTCGTCATGCACATTACTTGAAAACTAACAAATTTTTTAGTTCAAACGGCCATGCAAAAGAGCCTATTGGGACTCCTACCAGGCCTCGCCCTTCCCAGATTGACAAACAACGAGGCTGTTGCGTAATCGCATAAAACATAAATCTACTTCGTTCACTCAACAAGTCTTCATTAAATTACGAAAATACTTCAAACTTCATTTACTACACTTACTCTAGTCTATCTTGCATTTTTCGCTAAAAAAAAATATTTTCTACTTTTTATTTATTGCAGATTGATTTTTGGGTCATCGATGAGAAAGTGGCAAAAATCAGTCAAAAAAGTTCAAATCAGTCAAGAAATAAATTTCGAAATTGTAAATAAACTTTTTGCTTTTTTGAGGCATTATTTTTCAGCGGTCAACTCTGAGGGGCCGGATTATCTTTTAACTTGTTTTACCCCAAAACGCCTCATCGTCGATAAAACTAACGATCACCTTACTCGTTTGTGCCTGTTTTCAAATTATAGGACTTAACCCCCACCTGCATTTCTGTGTTTTAAAACACAGAGACCAAAAATATTTGGGGAAAGTATCATTTTTGCCGGTGGAATATCCGAAAAGACCCCCGAAAGTTCCCCTTATTTTTAATTTCAAGAATTTTGGTGAGTTTCAAAAATTTCTCATCAGACCGAAAATGCATTATTTGGATGCAGTTTTTTGCAGTTAAAACAGCACTGGAACAAGATAATATTATACAATTAAAGGGGGTTGTATAGGCAGTCCATATCTATTGAACTGGAAGTGCTGGCAACTTAATTTCACGATTTCTGATCTCAACGTGGCCTGTTCAATGATATGAATTTTGAAAATTGTGAAAAAAAATTCAAAATTTTCAAAAAAAATATTGAAATTTTTTCTAAGTGACTAAAATGAGATAATCTTTTGATACTACTGAAAATTTGATACGGATGACCTTGACCTCAAAAAATAATAATTTTCAAACTGTGATCCTGGGAGTTAGGCCAGAAATTTGCAACCATTCGCGGCAATATCATTTTTTTTTTTTAAATTGCCTCAGAAAATGTCTGTATGAAGAAATATGAAATATCAAATATCATGAAATACATAACGCAAAAAAAAAAAATACGAAAGTCTTTTTTTTTAGCTGCCCAAAAAAAGACCAAAAACGGACACTTATTTCGAGCTATTTTTATGCAAGCATTTTTCAGAGTAAAAAATGAGAGTAAAATCGACAAACTATTGTTTTTTTTTTGCTCCTAATAATAAAATACTCATTCCTGACGTGTAAAAAATCAAAATTGTTTTGAAATAAGCACAAAAAAAAAAGTGACGACTTTTAACAAAAAATTTGCATGCCTCGCGCGGTCAACCTGCCCAATTTTACCGGTTGGCTCGAACATGCATGAGAATAAAAGCTATTAGAAATAAATTGTTTCCAGAGATTACCCTGAAACTTTTAATTCCTAAAAAGTTTTTATTAGATTGCATGAAGAGAAAGAAAGTATCGATAAAGACTTGTGAAATGCCTTTCCAGCCTAAGTACACCCTCCGTCTTAAATTTCGGAGAGAAAATTTTGGCATTATTAATTTTTACACTCGGCACCACCTAGTGGTGTAATTGGCGGTCAAAATGTAAATTGACGTTTTGAGCAGGAGCGCGTCGTGCGCAAGAAATTCGGTTAAGTACAAATTGTGGCCCGTAAAATTCTACAAAAGAAAGGCAAATCAAAAGTGGTCGCTGGCCATACGAATTAATTTTTTATACAGTAACATTTTTCCGCCTACGCATTTTCGATGGTTTAATTTTTCCATCAAACAACCAAAAATTTTTCTTCAAACTTATTCAAAAATTATTAATTTTGTCTAAACCCAAATTTCGTTGCGGTCACGCTCGTGCGGTTTTTAATTGAAAAAACATTATTTATCTCCTTTTTATTGAGTTTAAAGCCAGAAAATAGAGTTTTCAAGAGCGATTTTCTGACCACTAGGGGGCCCAAATTTTTTGGTTAAGAAAGTCCCGGTGCGCACCTTAAGTCATGTTTCATAGGTAGCAAATACAAGTGTGTTTTAAAACACTCAGTTGCAGGTGGGTAATATAACATTGAAAACAGGTGGGGGCTAACTAACAGTACTCTGCAAAAGATCACAAATTCTTTCAAAAAAAAAGCGATTCAAATTTCTAGAATAAATTATGAATTAGAAGTGGTACAATCAACTCAGGGGCACCGCTACAACCGTGGAAAGATTACGGGTCTCTGATTGGCTTTCCCTTCAACATGATAGGAAAAGATGACGAATATTTTGCGTAAAACGTCGGTGGTCAAAATCAATGTTTTGAGACGCAATTTGAGATTTTTCCTTATCAGATCGTAGTGAAGCGCAGCTGTTCAGCTACAGTAAAGTCCGTTTAACAGGACGTCTCGATTTCGAGAGTGCGTCCTGTTAAGAGCTACTGGCCAAACTTGGCGCAAAAATTGCGTCCTGTAAACCGATACTGGCAAACCTTTGCGAAAAAAGTGCGTCCAACCGGACAAAAAACGAATTTTTACTACAATTATTGTATAATTATTGAAGAAAAGCGCTACAAAGGGCAATTCAAACAATTGCAAATGCTGCAAATATCATGGAAAAAGTCAAAATCAAGGCAATTCGAAGAACATATTCAAATAAGAGGGCAATTTGAAAGATATAATTGTTTAGATTTTGAAAATTTACCAATTATTCAGAATAAACCTGTTTCTGTTCCAGCACCTTAATTTCGGAGCAGGCACTCATTGTTTTCGAAACGCAAAAATGACAATCCGGTTTTTCACTTGCGGCCAAACAAATATTGAGCACTTATTCACTCGCCGACAAAGCCCGTCGATCCAGATAGTCAACTTAGGAAAATAACCTGTCATATTTTATATCAGGCTAATGGCATGACAAAACGAGTTCTTTGAAAATATAGAAAATTAACTTGTAATTGTGATCCAAGTGGAAACGACAAATTTATCTTGTTTGGAGAGGTATCGTGGCACTGGAGATCATGATGCCTGGAGAATTCCCATGAAGCTAATGAATACCTTGAATAATGGGGAACACGGCGATTACTTAAATCCACCCTTCGAGTAATATTCGCATTACACTCTTCACTTCAGGCAATAAGAAATTCAAAAAAACATGAATCCCAATCAAAAATGTATTACGAATGCTATTGATTCAAGTGCAAAGTGAGAATTTTATCAAGATTCTTCTTTTTTCGAATCGTGATAAGTCCATTCATATTTTAATTTTATCTGGCTCATTTTTCTAAGAAGTAGAGTCACAAATTCCAATATATCTCGCCATATATTGAATAACAGTTTCTTGGCTTCGGAGACAAAAACGTTCTTGGTACTGATTTTAGGTACAAGATGTTTTGCGCATTTCTTCTTCAGTTTTACGCAAGCTGCAATTGATTGTTTCATCAATAATATCCTATAGCTGTCTAAACTTTTTTTTCTTCGCGAGGATGCTAGGATAATGACGCAATTCTGCAGTTAATCACACTGCATACTTAAATCTCAGAGGCAGGTTTCAGGTGGCGCTTTTCTGATTTTCATATATTGTAAGGCGGATCATCTTTAATGATAAATTTTTTTGCGCCCAATAACTCAACGCAAGACTAAAATTTTAATGTTTTTTGAGTTCATATGAAACTTCGCATTACATGACGCGCAATAAAATTATTGTTTTTCTAAATTTTAGAGATGGCCGCTCACAAAATCTCCCCGTAATAAAATGAAGCATGCATGACACTTATTTTGTCTAAAAGGCCGCTAAAATCCTCCGCGCAGTAACCTTACGAACAAGGTTTGAATATTTTCAATGTGTCTGATGAAGTCATTCAGAAATCCTTCGCAAATAACGCCGACGCATAGGCATGCTAATGTTTTATATTTGTGCGGAAGGTCCCTTAACCCTCCCTGGCAATAACCTGCCGCGAGAAGGTAATGACATTTATTGTGCTCACAAAATCGCTCCGGCCAAGTTCATGACAATTCTCTTGTGCTCACAAAAATCCTGCCGCAAAGTTACTGACCATTTTTGTGCATCAAAGGCCCTAAATTTTCTTCGCCGCTCAATAACCTGCCGCAAGGTACTGAGCATTTTTGTGCTCAACAAGGCCTCAAAAGAATCTTCCAGCAATAACCTGGGCCGCAAGGTATGAAAGTTTCTTATTTGCTTGATGCTGGACGCTAAATAGCATCGGTCTGGGAAAATGTGAGAATAAATGGTTGAAGGAATATATCAAATTCTGCCGTCCTGTATATTACCGGACAAGACCTGGCAACAGTTTCAGATAAATCGTGGCGTCCCCTGTTAAAACGGTTCGTGGCAAAAGGTTTTTTGAGTCCAAAGTGCGTCCTGTCTGTGCGATCCTGTTAAACGGACTTCAAACTGTATAAAAGATTACTCCCCCGTCATAATCTTAAAGGTTGTTGTCGATGTTTTAAATTATAATGTGTATAGAGTCGCTTTTTTGTCAAGCTACGGGCCACCATAATGTGTGTTTTTTTTTCAGTAGCATTTTGAGCAATTTCCATGACTGATTTCCGGTCACGTGATTAACTTAGGAAGCCAAAAATGTTTTCACCATATATTTTTTCCAAACGTTTAACATGCAAAAACCATTTGTCGCTATATTGTCTAGTTCTCCCAGTCGAAATCACAGTGGCCCGAGTTAAAAAAAGCGGCCTTATTTACACCACCTTCTCAAACGTCCTGACAACTATGATTTGAAAAATTTTGTCAGGACGTTTGAGAAACTGTCAGGACGTTTGTACATTAATAACGTTTCAGCAACTGTATTATTTGTATAACTTTTGCATATTTTTCATCTTTTAGCAAGAGTTAATTGACAAAATCAACCCAGGGAAACTGAGACAACAGTAAAATCAGCTTGAAAAAAATACATATTCACGGACTTTAAATTGCAAAAAAAATATTATTTTAATCAATTTGACTCTTGAAAATTTGGGTCCGATGTTTTTATCAAAAAATAGCGCGGGAAAAATGAGAATGTTTTTTCAGATCATTTTTGAATTTGAGAATATTTGGGCATCCGAGTGTACATGTATGAGAATTTAAAATCGAAAAAATTGCATATTCGCCGACTTTACTTTGCATTTTGGAAATTGTGTTTCATGGAATTATTTATTCATACGTATTTTTTGAGCAGTGAATGTTTTGAGAAGAATATGTTTTTAAACATTATTTGGCAGTTTTCTTTTTTGCATTTTTATATTGTTGATAAGCTCCAATTTTTGGTTTTTTCTTGATGTCAATTTGGGTACCTTTGCGGCTTAAATGGAGAAATTTATAAACTTTTTTTCCATTATCATCTGATTTCAATATTGAGATCAATTGAGCTTCAGTTTTCTCACAGAGTTCGGAAAAATTTTTCATGTTGTTCAAGAGAAGGAAAACATTGTTCGAATTTATTCCAGGTAAAGTAAGAAGTAAATCGATTTGCTGAGAATTATAATCCCTTGAAAAGTTTTTAATTTCGATTTAAATTGTTTTTTCGATAAAGGGGTTCGAGAATCTGCATGCAACCATTTTTTTACATGTAATTTCGAACAAAGTCCGCCAAAAATTAATGAAAAAAGAAATTCTCCATTGTTGTCAAAAAAATCTTAAATTCGTAAGCGGTTAAAGTAGCAAAAGGAAACTCATGGCCAATCAATTAAAAAATTAGTACACTGACTGTACCCTTATCCGAACGCACACTTATCCGAACGTCGTACCCTTATCCGTACGATTTTTGGTCGGGATGAAACCGCTCATAAGCCTAAACGCCTATATATATCGAAGATTATGCTTATGCCTGGAATTTTTGCAAATGTTAATGCTACAACAAGGCACTTGCAATAATTCCAGGCAAAGACATAATCTTCGATATAGACGCATATCCTTATACGGACGTTGTACCCTTATCCGAACGATTTTTGGCCGAGCTGAGGTGTTCGGATGAGGTTACAGTCAGTGTTCGTTAAGGGGGTCGGTGCTAAGAGACAGATTTACGTGAATGTCGAAAATTTTGAAAAAATTCAAAAAAAACGAAATTTTAGCACATCGAAAGAAATATTTTTTTTCATGAGATGAATGAAATAAATTGAATTCGGTGGTCAGGACGGCTTACCAATTTTTTAAATTCTTGATTAAAGAGGGCTTCGATGGATTTCTGCCAAACCGTAGTTTCGTTGCAAAAATTATGATTTAGAGTATGAACAAGAGCGAAGAAACAAAAAGAGTACATATTTGAAAAAATAAAAGGTGGCATTCTCAATATTTTTAGCGGGTGATTTCGGAAAAATAAGTTTGGAAATCTAAGAACAAGAAGTGAGGAAAATTTCCAGAATATTTCAAAATAGTTTCGACCAAAAATCCCAAAAAATGGAATATAATTTTTCAAAGAGTGTTTCTCGTTGATTCGAAACAATTTTTCGTAACTTCTTTAATAAATTTCTCAAAATTTGACGAATTCGTACTCAAAATTTTCTAAATAAGCAATAATACGAAAATTCAAAAGTTACAAAAGTTGCTCAAATTATAAAACATTACTTTGATGGTATATTGAGGGGATATATACCCAGTACAAAATGTTTCATCAAGGGCCAATATGCGTATCTGTCTCTAAGCACCGACGCCCTTAAGGGAGTGGGTGTCGCAAATTTGAGCCTCTT
>SCLH01001925.1:19463-30793 GCA_004367855.1 Oikopleura vanhoeffeni | reverse complement strand
AAGGTTGGTTCTGTTAGTTACAAATGTTTTTGGAATATCACCTTTGCTAGTTTGGCGGGAAATGACCTTGGAAGAGGCTCAAATCAGCGACACCCACTCCCTTAAGGGAGTACTTTTAAGTCATAATTTCTGAAAATCATGTAGTCAATTAGTTTAAAAAATGAGAGAGTTATTAAGAACACTATTCAATTCTTAAAGCCAGACAAAATGTAATACATTTGGTAAATCCGGGAATAGACGGCCTTTTTAGTAAATCAAGCCAAAATTTTACTATCACTTACTAAAAAAGGGCCCCTCGTCCCGGATTTTGGATACAATGCAGTTGAGGTGAAATGGCTCTTAAAAAAGAGGTATTCGCGCTCAATTATCTTCTAGCCTATTGATGAGTTAAACAAAATCGTGATATTACGACTTAATTTAATTTTCGTAAATTTTCTTTGATTTTTCGCACCATGATCGACTATTATAAATAAAATTTTAGGCGGGCGCTCAATGCTGGAAAGTTGTTCGACATTTTTTTCATGATAACTTAAATATAAAAAAATATTACCATATACCATTAAACATCAACTACACGGTATCATTAACTAAAAAATATCCCTCGTACCGGATTTTTAGATATAACAAAAAACAGTGAAATATTTTATAGAAACTAGACTTAATAAATCTGTTGATCCAGCTTCATGGTCCAAAGCTTCCTCTATTGAGGGATCATCAGAAAATTCTTTCAGTGCTGCAAATGTTAAAGCTGTATCGAGTGGAGTCGCAGACCAAATAATCCCCACTTTTGGAAAGTGCAAAATATATAACATTAATTTTTCCATCAATTCTCTAATTTGATAGGTTTTGACGTGAATGCCTCGGAGGGCAAATGGCTTTCCTTCCTCAAATTCAATAAGTAACATAGGTTGAGTGTAATGACGACACATTTGGGTTAGTTGGGTAAATAATCGGCCAGAATTTATTGAGCCTAGAGTACAATTTAAGGGTTGGACAGTAAAATGTCGACTTTTTCCAAATTTATCATTATGTAAGATATCGGCAATTTTCCTTGAGGAATTTTGACATTGTACACTTTTATCTTGACTACCAGAAGTATAGTAATAACTCAGTAAATAGTTAGTTATCTGTATTTACTGAGTTATTCTGTCTTTCTGGTTGTAAAAATGAAAACACACATTAATAATGTGACATCATGCTTATGATCACTTACACGCCCGAGTCTCCTTCGCTAGCAAAAAAATACTCTTTTTATAGACTATAGTATATCACCATTTTTCGCAGAAGTAATTACTGGTGAACAAAAATTAGTTCTCACGCTTGCGGGCAAATTGTATATATATTCGACGGACATCAAAGGAAACATCTATAAAAAAAACGATTTCTGAATTTTTCATAGATCTTGCTTGTGAGTTATTATAAGCTGAATTGTTCCAGGAAATAATTGTTTCCTCATCGCCTTATGAACCAGGGATCGGCAAAAGCTAGGCGACGGAGCCACTTTTTCGCCCTAGGGCGCCTGGGCCCAGCAAAAATTCTTGCCCGGGCGAAAATTATGAACAGGGCGAAAATAATGACTCGGGCGAAAATTATGGCCCAGGCGAAAATTCTGCCACGGGTGAAAATTATGACCGGGCAAAAAGTATTGTGAGGGCGATAATTCTGGCGCAGGCGAAAATTATGGCACAGGCGAAAATTCTGGCCCGGGCGAAAAATTAGTAAAAGCGAAAATTATGACCCGGGCGAAAATAATGGCCCGGGCGAAAAGTATTGTGAAGGCGAAATTGTGAAGGGCCATATTTTTTAATTTATTTTTCTCTAAATATTTGTGCTCAGTTTAACCTATCTCAGCCTAACCTTGGCAAAAAATGACCAGTGGCCCCGTAATCGATATATCTCACACATCCGATCAGATCGGACAAAAATGTAATTGAATAGGATGGATATTTCAAAATTTGCTGATAGGATCGAAAAAAACAAATTTGTCAACTGCACTTTGTGGCTAACTGCACTTTTAAGCCAACTGAGGCTTACTCTTTTTAGTACAAATAAAAGTCGAACCGGCCCCAGAGCCGGTGACGAAAGTTCCAATTATATTTATTATTACAATTTTTTTAAGTTTTCCACTCATATCTAGGCCTCCCGAGCAAAACATGTGCACCCGATAAAAAGTTCCTATGAGTTTGAAAATTTTGGACCTAGAGTAGTTTTTGACGCTTGAAATTTGAGTCGAATTTTTTGGCTCCGACCACTCAGTGACGCTGTTTAAGGTAGTCAAAATCGTTTTTTTCAACCAAAAGCAAAATGTGCATCTTATTTCGCAATGCTTGGTCACTTTTTCGGGTAGAGCGTAAAATTTTGCTCTAGATTGACATCTCTGATTTAATAAACACCGACGATCACGTGGTGTGGCACCGAAAATTATTTCAATAAAAGATGTGCAAGCATCGATTTTGTGGAAACGGTATTTGTAACTATAGGTCTCAGATGACCACAGGTGGTGTTAGAGGCGATTCTATGATTTGTTTGTGTAAACAACACCACGGTATTTATCAATTATTGGAAATGTCAATAGGAGATTCATTTTTACTTAGTTTTCAAAAAAAATTTCGAAATTTTTGCTGATTGATTGAAAAATAAAAGTGCTTAAAAGTCACTTTTGACCCCGGAAATGAAACCGTAAGGTTAAATAAGACTAGCAAACATACTTTGAAAATATTTCAAGAATCAGAAAATGGGTATTTAGGGTACTTAGAATGACGAAAATTATCCTTTTTTTTTTACAAAATTTAGTAATTTAGCATTTATGTGAAATGCTAACATTCAAAATAAATAAAGACAGTCATCTAAAAGTAAATTTTGAGGAGATTCATTTTCAACAATTTTCCGAAAATTTTTTTCAAAATTTTGCTTATTGCTGATTGGTCGACAAATAAATAGCTCAAAAGTGATTTTTGACCCCGGAAACAAAACCAACTTGTTAAAGTTAGACCAGAAATAATATTTTAAAATTTTGACGATATCGGAAACAGTTATTAGGAGGGTACCCCTCATAGAAAAACACGATTTTGTGTTTTTTTTAGGGCAAATATCTTAAAGACTACACACTGTAGAGCCCAATTGTTAAATACAATGTAATATTTGAAAAAAAATCTTACNACCGATCAGAAAAGCTCTTCGAAATAGAGTAATTTTTGTCGCAAAAAGCCTATTTCTCCGTGAGTTTTGAAGGTAGGAAATTTTTTTGTAGCTTTTATAAACCACAAAATACGTACGCAGGTCTGTTACTATCGTTTTCAAACTTTTGAACTAAATTCCCTCTAAAATAGCGTAAAAACGCTTTTTTGAGCTGAGTTTGAGGGTCTCGCGCGAAAGCCTATTTCTCCCTGGATTTTTTAGTAACACATTTCAAACCTCTTTAAGGATGTGGGCGACGATAATTGGGATTTTTTCTACACATTTTCAAGTGAAGTTTCTGAGAAACCTTCAGAAATAATTAATTTTTTTTCCTACGTAGTACAATGCTAAGGAAGGTGCCGATACTATTATCGAGAATCACTGATACCTTCAACCTTACGCTCAGAAAAGGTATTTTTAGTAGCGTCCTAAAAACACTAAAAGCCTACTCCTCTTCGATCCTCATTCACTTTTCCTTGTTATTTGCGATTCACTTCCAAATACTAACATGCATCTCGAGGCGGAGAGCTTTTTCAAACATTTGTTTCCCCTACTGGTCAAAACAGACGTATTCTGGGAGCTCACGCAACGCCTACTCCTTCCTTGAAGATATGATAGAACAATTTTACAATTTGTGCATCAAATTCACCGCAAAGCTGGATATTAAGGTCCGAACGGAAGAGTTTTTGTCAAGATTTTTCCCAAAAAAATCGCAGTAATAACGACTGTGTGAATTTGTTTGTTGTGAATTCTGAACATAAAATTTTCTAAAACCTATTTTTTTGAAAAAAAATTCAAAATTCAAGACAAAACTCTGGTAGTTAAAAACTGCAGTACAATTCTCTTACAAAATAGGGCAATCAAAAATTTCATGAGAAATCTCATTTATCGTCACCCTTAATTTAACCTTTAATTTCAACCCCCCGGAAAAAACCGGACTTTTCTTCGAAAACATCTCCAGAAACCAAAAAGAATCTCTTATGAGTTAAAAATCAAACTTGGGCAGAAATCTCTCGTACAGACATAGGTATGTTACAAAACAGTATCCATACCGTGAAGCTGAGATATTCGTCGCTACCACATCCTTAAGGACCTTCGGTTGATTTTTGACAGATTTTGCATCTTTTTCAATTTTTTCTCTTGTGGGACCTTTTTGCCACTTCAAAATTTTTGAACACTTTTGAGCTTACTTCGTATGATCTGGATTTTTTAAATCGCTTATTTTTAATTTATGAATCGTCTTTTAAAAAAGCACTAAAAAAACGCGCGTTTGCTATCGCAGGTGTCTAAATTAAAGTAAAATTTATTTTTGATTAATTAGGAACCGTTTAAACCGACCAATCCACCGTTTAAGATTTATTCAATTTGTTTATATAAGATTTCTATGTCAAAATCGAAAATTTTGAAAAAAGACGAAAAAACCGAAATTTTGGCACATCGAAAAAATTATTTTTTTTCATGAGTTGAATGAAATAAATTTTAAACGGTGGATGGGTTGGCTTATCAATTTGGTAAGTTTCGATGTAATAAAATGTTTTTAATTCTGGATAAAAAAGGACTTCGCTGGATTTCTGCCAAACCGTAGTTTCGTTTCAAAAAGTATGATTCAGAGTATAAACAAGACCGAAGAAACAAAACGAGGACATATTTGAATAAAGTAAACGGTGGCATTCTCAATATTTTCAGCTGATGATTCCAGCAAAATAAGTTTGAAAATTTTTCAACAAGAAATGAGGAAAATTTTCAAAATATTTCCAAATAGTTTTGACCGAAAATCTCAAAAAAAAATGTTATATGATTTTTCGAATAGTATAAAAAATATGTGGTCACCTTCGCGAAAAGTTAAAGTGGCCATTTTGAAGAGTGTTTTTCGTTGATTTGAAACAAATAATGAAAAAAAAATTTGGATAAAAAATAAGGCATTTTTTNCGAAAAGTTTAATGCGAACTCAAAATTTTCTAAAAAAGCAATAATTCGAAAATTCTGTAGTTACAAAAGTTGCCTGGATTATGAAACATTACTTTGATGGTATATTGAGAAGAATATATAAACCCAGTAAAAAGTTTTTCATCAAGAGCCCATATCCGTATCTGTCAAAATGCACCGAGGCCCTTAAATCAAAAGCTAGTGCGTTCGTGGGGATTTTGAAATTCGGAAACGCTGTTCAGAGCAGTCAAAAATGACGAAAATTTTCACTTTGTAACAAAATCAAAGTTTCTATGAACCAAGCTGTAATAAATTAAAAAATTGTCTCTGTGCCATACAATAGTCACATAATCGTTGTTTAGTTAATTGACACATCACTTCCAGTTTGACCGGAAGTAACATCTAAAATGAAAAATTTTGAAGTTTGATATTTTAAGCGTAATAATACACGATTGAGGTTTTTTCGTCTTTTTTCAAAATTTTAAATTTTCGATTTTGACATAGAAATCGTATATAAACAAATTGAATAAATCTTAAACGGTGGATGGGTCGGTTTAAACGGTTCCTAATTAATCAAAAATAAATTTTACTTTATTTTAGACACCTGCGATAGCAAACGCGCGTTTTTAGTGATTTTNTCATTCTCATTTTTGTTATCGGTTTCAATCCAAAAAAATTTAAAAAAATATTTTCGATGTAAAAAATTCCCAAATTTCCTATTTTTTCTAAGTATACATTTCCTTCGATTGTCTGTAACTTTCAAAGTTGAAATCCGTTGACGCTGATTTTTGTTGCATGAGTTCACTTTGAATTCAATCTTAAAAAAAGAAATAAAAAATTCTTAAATTTTCTTAGATTGATAAAATCGACGTATATTTCAGGAAGCAAAACTTTGACTGCGCATAAAACCATAACTATAAAAGATAGCGAAATATGGAGCGCATAAAAATCATGAGCTCGCAATTTTAAGAAAGCGCTTTTTTTCCGCAAAAAAATTAGCTTACTGTCCTCCAAATGGAATTGAACTAGCGCTCAGGGTACCAAAACCAGCCATTTTGAGGACTTTATCAGTGATTGTAGGCAAATTAAAGGAAAAAAATATAATCTGAGCGCATAACTTTTTTAAACTAACAAATTTAGGTATGCTCACAAAAAATCAGAAAATTATGTTAATACATCGCTAAATGAAATTGAACAGATAAAAGTCGAAAAATGACTTTTTGGACCGGTAAAAATACCGGTACGATCATACGAAAAACTTTTTTCCAAAAATTCAGACAAATATCTCCTGGGTCTCAGAACATGAAACTCAAGCAAGTTTAATTCAGCTCAGAACAAACGTTTGAAAATCACTAAATGGCGTGGGGTACTCCCTTATTATTAAAAGACGATTTATAAATTCGGTTTTTCTCTTCGAACCCAAGAAAATGCTCATTTTAAACTTAATGTTATTTTAAGAATCTTTTCTTGATTGAGCGAACCCCTGATTAGTCTAATGGTGTTTTCAGCCTTCACTCTCAATTTGTTATTATGAAAATAATAAGCTTGACGTCAGAGCAATTTCAATTGAAGGGACTATTTTGTGACACCGCTATGATTGCTAAGAGGATAACAACATATGACTAATACCTCCTTGACATGCTATTATGAATCATGAGCGTTCATTTTTCATCGCTTCACATTAAAAATTAACGAATAATAAATCAAATTTTAAGATTGACGTCAAAATCTTTAAAAAATCAAATTCACTATTGAAATTTTAAGATTTATACCGAAATTTAAAAAAAAAGTGCCCAAAATCGGCCGAAGGCCGATAAAAAGGGGTTTTTATGTTTTTTTAATTTATGCTAAGAAATAAAGTTAAATAGCCTTTCTGGCTCAGAATTTAATAATTTTTCCAAAAATATAATTTTCCGAATTTGATATTTAAAAAAAAATGTTTTGTGGTATCATGTGCTCCTATTGACGCTTTCACGCCTTACCTTCTTGTTTCGTTTTCGGGTCAAGAATGACTTTTGAGCAATTTATTTTTTGACCAATCAGCGATAAGCTAAATTTAAAAATAAATTTGGAACATACAAGGGTAGGTGGAAATGAATCTGCTTAAAATTTGTTTTTAGATGACTGTCTTTATTTATTTTGAACGTTAGTCTTGCTAAATAACAAATTTTTTAAAAGAAAATGGATAATTTTCGTCATTCTATGTACCCTCAATATTCATTGTTGCCCAGCGCCCTGGTCGAAAAGTCGCCCTTATGTGACACGGCGCCCTGGTCGAAACATCGCCCTATTGTGGCCCAGCGCCCTGGGCGAAAAACAAAAACGCCCCTAATGTGGCCCAGGCCCTGGGCGAAAAATATCGGCCCAACCGCCCCCAAAATCAGATCGCCCAGCGCCCCGAATATCGCTCGCCCGCCAGCCCCGTTTTTTGAACCAGCCTTCCGCCCAGGCGTTTTTAAATCTTTACCCTATTAAAAGTCGCCCCAGGCGTGAAAAAAAATCCTCGCCCCCCCGTTGCCCAGCAAAATTCTCCCAAAAAAAACAGTCGCCCCCAGTTCGCCCTGCCCAGCAAAATTTTTCAGTTTAGCTGATCGCCTGGTTATTGAACACGGCCTTATTTGCAAAAAAAAGAGGAATAAATCAGTGAACTGAAATTCTACTTCTTATGTTTGACATTTAACCGATTAAAAGTTTAATACGGTTGTTTTTCATGTCCGTTCGCAAAGGTTCTAATGTTTCGCATCTGAATGCTTGAAAACTTCTGTTAAGATAAAAATTAAAAAAAAATCAAAGCATGGAATTGTATTCTGCTTACCCCTACAAGTCTAAATAAATGATTTTCGCGTTCAACACATATTTCGGCTGAGAGACATATCCCAATAGTAGCATAGCTGGCTCGTAGGTCCTAACTGTTTTCTGTGAGATACTCATTCCCGGTAATTCTGACTTGAATTCTCTCTCGATCCACAATTATCAACTTTCCACTTCAAAAAATCATTATTCTTCTACAGCATCACTTTCACATTCTTTATCAAATTTATCTTTCGTTCTATCCATTGTATTCGAAAGCTTTACTCCCTCCGCTGATGATGGTTAAAAACGCTGTTCTTCGATAGAGTGTTGTATGCGTAGGGTGAAAACGCGGGCAATAACTGGGGGCGCGGAACTTTGTACTTTCAATTTGGCGGATACACGAAAAGATCCATTTCATAAAATAATAATGAATTCCGCTTTTATGGAATATTAATAATATTATATTATCGATTTAGATACATATATATGATATGTCAACACCTTTTTATCGGTTGGGGCTATCCTCGCTCAGCCAAAAATCTTGTTTAATGATAGGTAAGGTCCGTTTTAGAAAACATGCAAACGAAGTTTAAGATAAGTCGAAACCGGCACATAACATCATAACATTTGGGGCCATAATTATTTTTTTACTGTCGTTTCGGGGGTAATTTTCACCGTTTTCAACACGAAAGTTATTGGTTTCTAGGAATACTGGCCCTAACGTTTTTTAACGAAACTAACTAGGAAGGCTTCAAAAAATCTAGGTATCCCGATAAAAAGCTTATTGGTGAATTTGAAATTGATGATAAAATAAAGTTCTGGGTGTGGAACTTACCACTGTAAGGTTACAAAACGCAGGGCCAAATTCAAGCATATGCGAATTTATGGTTAATTTGGGATATCCAAAATGACAATAAAATGTGCCAAAGCTGACCACAAGAAGCCCGCTAGAGAGCAAATGCGAAAGCATGCTAGCAGAGATTTTTCTTTGTTGGCATGAATGAGTAATTTGTATCATGAGAAAGTCGAAAAATGGCACTTAAAATGTCCGAAAGTGAACCTACAAAAGCCGCTAGAGAGAGCAAAATGTAAACATTTGCTGTACTATTTTTTCGTTAGCCCTATTGAGTAATGGTCTTAGAAAGTCGAATGACACTTTAAAATGTTATCAATAGTGACTACAGACGCTAGAGAGCAAATGAGGAACAATATGAAAACTTGCATTTTTTAGAGTAAATTGAATATCTGTTTGATCAAAATTGAAGTTTCAAAATTTTTTAATGTACACACATTTGTTCGAGGTGAAAATCCTCACAAAATAAAGTTATAATTACTTTCATATTCTCTATAAATCTTCAATAGGGTCGTAGAAATAAGCTCATAATATCAAACAATATATCTTCGGCATTAATTAGGCTTAATGAAAAGATTTAATCATGCTTTATTAATAAGTAACATGATGCGGGAACATTTAAACAAAATAATCTTTAACAAAATTAAATTAAAAATTATTTAACAACTCGTAGCCCAGTATACACAAGATAAAACCGTGCAAAACTTGGTTTGTCAGGAAAAAAAATAGGGTTGAGGTGAAGAAGATTAAGGGTCCGTAGAAACCCTAGTCTTCTGAGCACCAACCCAGTTTTTTGACAAACAAGTTTGCCATGCCCGAGTTACACTAAATTTTATGTGTACACTAATATAATGCTATCTCGAAAGTATTAGAATTAGGGTTAGGTAAACTCGTGTCGTAGTACACGGTATAAAAACGACCAAAGGCTGTTCTTGGAAAAAGGCTAAGGGTTAGGGTTTAAAAAAAGGGTTGTGTTCCGCAGGAACAAACAACCATATTTTTTTAACAATACCATCAGACTTTTCGAGAAAATTTGGACATGCCATGAGTGTATCACTTTAACAGTTATTTTCTATAAACCAGCAAAATTACGGGTAAAATATTTTTTAGCTAAGGTAGTTTTTTTTTAGGACGCGGACCAGATTTGATTTTACCATTTGTCATTATGAAAAAAATCGTAAGAAAACTTAATTTTTGGAATTTATTTTTCAGCCAATTAGTCTTAGAATTTCTTCTAGTTCGTAGATACCCACCATTGAGTCATTTTCCGGTCATTGAAAATCCTCGAAATTTTTCAAAATTTTTGAAAAAAAAATTCAAAAAAATTAAAAAAAAAAAATTTTTGGCCTGAGCCTTTTTTAGTTTCCAGTTTAATGCCAAAAAACCGATTTTGTGAATATCTTTCATACGGTTCGTCACTGTGGTGAAAAGTCAAATCTGTCGCGTCCTAAAAAAAAACTACCTAAGGTACTTTTTAAATGCAACCCACTTTACTCCACATGATTTACTGGAATATGAATAAGAGATATAATCACGGTTTTTTTGATCAATGTACTCCAGTTAAAAGTTTTGCCATGGCCTTAGTGCACCACAATTATCTTTTAAATAACATTGTAACAATGTTACAGCCCCGCAGGTCCCGCCCGGGAGGCAATGCTTATCAATTAGATTAAATTTTAAGAGAACCTAATAAAAAAATCTCAGTATGAATGATTAAATAATAAATATTAAATTTAGGAATTGCCATTTGACGGGTTTACCAAGGAACAAATTTCCGCTCTCGGCAAATCGTCAAAATCCCCCAAAATCTCTTTTACATCAACAATTTTTGGCATAGTCCTAAGTGTAACAAAATATAATATTATTGACAGCCCCTGGCAGGGCCCGCCGGAGGCAAAACTATTTAAATTGTGTCGAAATAAAAAAATTTAGATCGATAATAATTTATGAAAAGAAATATTTTTTCGAAAATAACCCATGTTTATGGTATCGAAGTACTCAAGTAAAAAATTTTTGCCATGCCTAGTGTACAACAATTATCTTGTAACAAAATCTGTGAAATGTGACAGCCCCGCAAGGGCCCGCCCGGGAGGCTAATACTATTACGAAAGATTGTTCTAAAAAATCAGTTTCCAATATTTTTACATCAAAAAGTTTTGGCATATCTCTCAGTGTACATAATAATACAGAATACATCCCGGGCAGGGCCCCGCCAGGAGGCAATGCTATCCTTAATTATGATTTAAGAGAGGAAATCCTTTATAAAAAATTAAATTTAATCATGTTGAACAAATTATTTTAATTTATGGAATTGGCATTTCACGGTTTACCATGAGAATCATATTTTTTGCATCAATCCTTGTTTTTTTACATCAAAAAGTGTTTGCATGGCCTAAGTGTAACACAATAATAACATACCAGAGCCCCCGGTAAGGCCCCCAAGAGGCATCTCTATTGATACATGTTTTGCCTAGAAAACCGTATTTAAAAGAAGCTTATTACCACGTGAACCAGTGTAACTTGGAAAACAAAAGAGTTTTACATGTCCAAAAATTTACTTTGGTAAATGAAAACAAAAAAC
>SCLH01001925.1:0-14129 GCA_004367855.1 Oikopleura vanhoeffeni | reverse complement strand
GGCCCGCCGGGAGGCAATGCTTTATCAATTATGATTAAAGAGAGAAGCCTAATAAAAATCTTAATTGAATGATTTTAAATAGAATTATTTTAATTTATGGAATTGCATTTGACGGTTCACCATGGAAATCATATTTTCTTGCATCAATCCCAGATCTTTTACATCAAAAATTTTTGACATGCCCTGACTGTACAGAATAATATATTTGACAGCCCCCGGCAGGGCCCGCCGGGAGGCAAAACTGTTTAAATTTGTGTCGAAATAAAAAAATTTAGATCGATATATTTATGAAAAGAAATATTTTTCGAAAATAACCATGTTTTTTGTATGATGTACTCAAGTAAAAATTTATGGCATGCCCTTAGTGTACACAATTATCTTTGTAAAACCAATTGTGAAATATGACAGCCCCGGGTAGGGCCCGCTGGGAGGCAATACTATTCACGAACTAGATTGTATTCTAAAAATCAGTTTAAAACATTTTAACATCAAAAAGGTTTGGCATACTCTCAGTGTACACAATAATATAGAATACATCCCCCGGCAGGGCCCGCCGGGAGGCAATGCTATCTTTATTATGATTACCTTATAAAAAATCTAAATTTAATGATTTTTAACAGAATTATTTTAATTTATTGAATTGCATTTGACGGTTTACCATGAGAATCATATTTTTTTGCATCAATCCTTGTTTTTTACATCAAAAAGTGTTGTCATGCCTTAGTTACACAATAATACATACAACAGCTCACGGCAGCTCCACTTTTTAGTCAGATTTCCCTGCCTTAACAAAAAATGAAAATTTGGACCCCGAGAGCGTTCTGGAGTTTTTATCAAAATCGTGTCGAGTTAATTTTTTAAATTTAATTACGGAGCAAGGTTGCAGCGAGGTATGGCAGAAAATCATTAAAAACCAGGGAGGAGATAGGAAAGTGAACACGTGAATTCTAGTGGTCACTGAAACTTTCTCGTTGGCATGATTTTTTCAACAAAAAAAAATGTCTCGACCAAAGAATACGAGGTGTAACTATAAATTTTAATACAGCCGGATTTATTTTTAATTTGCCACCCTAATAAGTGAAATAAGGACCTTCCGACGTGGTCTGTTACGATTAAAAGATGACACGAATAAACCAATTTATCCCAAGAACACAGTTGATCATATTTGCCAGTGGTTGAATGAGCCCAACAAAGAATTTGTTGAGGAACTTTATCGCAATTTGGGAGACCCATTGATGTGGAAAGCATACATTATTACTTGGTGTATCGAATTCAAGGTACATTTTTGGCCAACAAATAATCTAGACTTTAGCCCACTTCGATTTTTGGTGATCATTTGACAATTTTTTCGAGACGAAGTAAAACACTAAAAACCCATTATTTTCGATATTTCATCAAAAGTCTAAAAATTTCGGAAAAAGGTGTTAATTATTGTTTTCAGTGTAAAATGAAATACTTTCCTATAGCATTTTTAATTCTACCTAAAATGATACTGAAGGTTTCTCAGAAACCGCACTTGAAAACCAGTAAAAACAGTTGACTTATCGTCACCCACTCCCTTAAGGGGGTGTGCATGTCTGATTTGCAATTTTTGCACAGCTAGTTTAGGAAAATCTGAAGCAATAATTCCAAAAATGCCAATTTGTAGACCTAGCCTTTATCTAGTAAAAGTGAAATCGAGGTTCATTCAGATTTTGATGAATCCATCAAAAGTCTCAGGTTCGTAACAGGAGGTCAACTTCGCAAAATTTCAAATCTATCTCCTCCAGACCATATTATCGAAAATTTTCGAAAAGTTGGTAAATACGTGGAATAAGCAAACTAAGATTTGCAGTGAGCGTTTTTTTATTTCGATTACTGAATGTTCCTAGCGTTCCAATAAACGCACGATTTTTGGCTTAAAAATCTATTTCCTCCGAGGATTTAGTTTCAAATAGGGCCAAATTTGTACGTACCCCTTTGTTGCATTTTGAAGGATTGACGTGCGTTTTTCCAAATTTTCGATGCAGACTGGAAAATATGATTTTCGTAACAAATTTCGAAAAAAATGTGGCTCGATTTTTTCGAATTAGGCTCACACAAAAGCCAGGTAAAACACTGAACATAAATTGGCTTACTTCCAGCCGTATTTTGAAGTTTTAGTGGTACATCTTAACAAACATATTTCTTTCTGACTTATTCCGAAAAAAATACTTAAAAAAAATTGAAAATTTCGAAAAAATTTTGAGGATTTGATCGGAATATATTTTGAAACCTTGCGAAGCAATTTTGGATGCACTCTTTATTGCCCTAAGTCTTCATAATAAATCAGACATGACACACCCCCTTAAGGGGTGGGAGTCGCAAATCGAATCATTAAGCATTCATTCAGCTATATTCATTAAAATATTCATCAAATATTTTGGCGATTCTGGATCGATTGCGCCTAATTTTCGACAATAATGAATTTTGAATTTGAGTTATTTTTCGCAACCGGAAATAACACGTACTCTTAATAGACGTGCATTATTTACAGGTTGGTACTTCTCCGACTGTTTAGGAATTGCATCAACATTTTGAATTCCTTGTAAAATCTGAGTGTTTCACATTCAATTGATAAATTGTAAATTTAGTTATAAACTTTTTAATTTTTTGATTGATGTTTTTTATTTTCACTCTTTGGCGTTCTGCAGCAAACTTATAATAATTTTGAAAATATTTCACCACGACCAGTTAGACATGTTTTAGTGGTGACATTTAAGAGGTTAGTGAAAAATATCTCAAAAGTGACGGAGGAGATAGATTTTCAAACCCCTGATTTTTGGGCATGAAACGATTTCTCTAGAATAAAGCGCTTCTCAATTCAATCTCCGAAGTTCCACGACAATTTTATTACCATTTATCAATGCGCTTTGTTGAATGAAGTTGATACCTCAAAATTTGGAAGGGAGATAACTTTCAATTTCAAGATTATAAATTTCTAGCACCGTTTCTGGATGATCCGTCATATCAACTTATCTTTTTACAATCTACAGTTTTTGTTTGGAAGTTTGTGTTTTCGATATATCTGAGTAATTCTTTCTTTTATTAAGGTATTGGTGGTTCCTATTGACATATTCCGGTGATAGTATTTAGCCAAACAGGGCTTCAAGGATATTATTCAGATTAGCCTCAGTTTGTAGAAACTAAGCCTCCAGACACATAAGCGAGATAGAAAGAATAGCCAAACGGAAAGTCTATCTCCTCTCGGTTTTATTTTGAAATAACCAAATTTTACATAAGCTGTATATTAGTATGCAAACTTCATAGGAGCGTTTTTGTCGATAGTGTATATTTATTCTAGAATTCCCCTTAGAGTAGATTGTTATTTTCTTGGTTTGTCTAGTACATTGGTACTACTTAACGTTTATATTGTAACTAGACGAACCAGAAAATAACAATCTACTTCCTAAGGGGATATGCAAACAACCACCGGTTTTTGGACTTTCTCATCGGAAATCTTCTCCTCCTAGGTTAAATTCTCAAAATTTGCTCAAATTTTTTCAAGCTAGCTCGAAACAAATAGACTTCATAGGAGCATTTTTTTGTTAAAATTTCGACCCCAACTGAAATGGATGTGGCCAAAGAACAGTTTCTTCATTTTTGAGCTTCATCTTTGACAAATATATTCCTTGTACGTTTACATGACTCCTGACCTATGATTTTGACCAATTTTTGTCAGGAAGTTCTATGCAAATCGTTTTCTTCAACAAAGTGTCTCCTCCCAGTGTCTCTACATATTTAAAAATTGGACGATATTGTACTATTTGGTAATTTTTTTGAATAGTTATTTTAGCTTTTATTTGTATTTATTTGAAAATAAAACTGCTATTTTAAATATTGGTCTTTCAAAAATTGATAAGAAAATTGACAAACAAAACAAAACGAAAATCGGATTATTTTTTTATTTTGAATGAAAGTTCGCAAAGAAGTTTTTTTCAATTTTTAGGCTTTTAACTGTGAAAAATAAATGTCAGGAGTTCCGAACTCCGGACGATTATGCTAAACATTATTTTGCCAAACGTTTGAGTATGTCGTGTTTATGATTTCATTAACCAGCCCATTTGAATATCGATACTGAAACATTGGACGATGTGAAATTGTTAATAAAAGTAAAAAAAATACCAAAATATGATTTTACGTCTGGTGCTAGAAGTAAAAATACCAGAGTTACAAAATTGTCTACACCATAATTTGTACCTGGTAGTGAACATGATTTTCAAAAAAATTACTTAAAAAATCACATTTTTTATGGATGTACTTTATGTATAATTTAGGAGGGATAGAAATCCACGCAAGAATCATACGGCCTGTTCGAAGGAACACCCGGAGACATTCTTGAAAATTGTTGCAGAATGTTTTATTTCCAACACAGAGATGTAAATGGAGAAATGAAAGAATTCAAGGATGAGTTTTGAACTTCAAGTATTTACTGTCAGAATTAATGGATTCTGATTAGATTGGAGGAAAATTTATGGTCTCCCAGTTTCGGTAAACGCCTTATTATTTTCCATGGCAAAAAATAAAAAAATTCTGCTCTGTATAATATTTGTGTCTCATTTAAAAACTGATATATCTTGTTTTAGCATTCACATATTTTCTTCAGTTATCAGTAATAAAGACTTCTTATAAATGCCTTTATGGTTAATATCAAAGATAGCGACAAACCTTTTTTGGGAGATTTTTTTTTTAATTTTTTGATAGAAAATCCAAATAAATGGTAATCAAGTGAATTAAATCAACAGGTCATGTTTACTTTTTTTGCAAATTTGCCTCAAAGAGGGTGTTCCCTTAGAAACTCAACATTTATAATTTATAATTTAGAGAAATATTACTATATTTGTTTTATCTTATATGGCATCGATGGTAATTTTGAAATAAAGCTTGCATAGGGTAAACTCTCAGTGTTTTACATCGAGAAAGGAAAATTTCCGCAGTGTGATTTTACAAATAGCACTGAGCGGTAATCAAGCATACAAAACTGAAAATACTACAGTTGTATTACTACTACAAGGGGGTGCGGAAAGTTATAGTTGGAAGTTTTTCGCCACAAAAAACCCCACTAGTACGCGTCTACGGCTGGGAAAAATTGGCTTCTGATTTCAATTTAAAACAGTATGTAGAGTTATTACATGTTACTTGTTGTCAATTGGTTCCAGGACTTAGTCCTTGAATGTTTGGTGATTTTTTAAAGTTTAATTTCCCCGTTACAATCTTCTAGGATGTAACATGGATGTCCAACGGAAATTGCTTCAATCGCGTGCCCCCTATGTTTGCACCAAGATGAAGGAAAAATTTCCATATAAAAAAACTTGAGCTCTACCAAACATTTCCATTTCTGAGGTGAGGCGGAATAATTGCCATTTGAACTTGTCACACTTGGTTGCTTCATTTATGAAGAAATATTTATCATTTTCGCAGCAAGAGATATATGAATATCTGATCGATACAGAATTACAAAAGACTTCTTGCTGAGTCATATTATCCATTTTTGCTCTTGATGAAATTGTCGTTCACTTTAACTCATTGGGTTATTAAATATTTGTCATGAAAGAAATTATGAGAGAGCAAAAAATTATTTAAAGATGGGGGAAAACTCAATATTCATTCTCCGTTTTATATGGTTTCCAGACACCGTGTGAGCATTCAGGAAAGATATCAAATCTTCATTTCGGTTACGATGGGTTTCAAAAGACATAGTTACTTACTGCAGGCTTGCCATGATTTACATCTTTACAAAAAATATGTTTGGAAAACATTCTNATGGTCATTTTCGGTTTCTCTGGAATCATTTTACATCCTGCCCTTCATTTTTAGGGCCCGAATATAGCGAGCGTTTTGCTCTCTAGCGGCTCTTGTGGGCATCTTTTCAAGTTTTTACGGTCATTTTCGGCTTTTCCGATACTGATTTACCCCGTAGACTCATTTTTTTAGAGCCTGCACATGGCCCGCGTTTTTGCTCTCTAGCGGCTTTCGTGGTCAGTTTAGAGCTTAACCTATTTCGAATTCGGATTCCTAAGGTCGAATTACCCCCAAGGGCCCCGTGGCAGGCCCTATTTTTCTGGCCTGCGTTTTGTACCCTTACCTTTGGTGTAAGCGAAAAATATCGCCGTCTTTTTATCAATCAGTGACTCCGCATGATTTTTCAAAAATATTATGTCTGCCGGAAACCTTTTTTTTACTGTTGGTTCAACAAGCTTGCTGAAGGCAAATATTATTACAAGAAGAAATCTGCAAAATACCAGAAGATAATTTTTGATTAGGATTTTAACTTTGCAAAAATAACTTTTAGCAAATTTGTTTTGTGACACCCGTGACCATATCCCCTATTCACACTTTTGTTAATATCCCGGCCCTCCTACTAAAAACACACTACGTTTCCTAATCAGGGCCGGGATATTTACAAAAGTGTGAATAAGGGATATGGACCATATCATATGGTGGAGTAAAAAGCACTGTTTCAACCTCTAAAATGGGCAAATTACCGGGTTTTTGCTGATGCCGGTTGACCGGTCGAGTTCAGAAATCAAAAATAGAGATACAAATAATCAGAATTAGCCTTTCGACCTTTTTTTCCGGAAAAATCGAAGAAAGTATTTTGTTTTTAAATTATCGGTATTATTTTCAGAAAATTTAAAAATCAAAGACTTGTGAATACAGTAGCATATTCTCGCAAATCAAAGGAATTTATATTTCATTTTGCATGTCTGTTTATTTAATGATTTTCATACCGATTTTTTCTTCGAATTTCTTAGATCATTAAATATGCTTCATAACTTATGAATCATAATGCTAATAAAATAGTATTACAATTTTTTAATAATATCCTGTAAATCTGATAGTGCTGGTGAAATTCCAAATGCGTCTGTTGAATGCTGCCTCATAATAATATAAATTTCCAGTTCTTCATCCATCAAACCCTCTTCATAATCATCGTCAACTTCTTTTTGTAAAATATATCTATCAAATTCTTTAATAGAATTTTAATTGTTCTGATAACTTTGGTGTCCGTCTATAAGAAAATTTGTAACTTTGTCGTCCATATGCAGACCTGTCATTTTGTTCTTATGGACGCATTTTTGCTAAATCTGCCGAAAAAATCGAAAAATGGCACTAATAATGTACTGTGGTTTTAGGCCGAGCGGACAGTTTTCGTCCACTTAGACCTTTTCGGCTCTAAATCACCCAATTTTGTCCGCTTAGACTAACTTCAAATCGGATTTTCAAAAATGCCTAGGTTTTGTCCGCAGTTAAAGGGGGTGGTTAAGCTAAATTAATATTGGTTGAATCGGCTTTCCTGGAACACTAAGAATGCGAATAAATGTTCATTGTACGATAGATCGCCGAGAAAGAGGTTCAATTCAAGTTAATGTTTGGCTTTCGTCTATTAACCGATTCTCATGATTGTTTTTCCTTCCAATAATCTTTATATTTTCACTCTATCTTAAGACTCTTCAAGGGCGAATTTTGAATGTCGCTAAAACTCGAAATATGAATTTTTTGGTCTTTTTGAAAAAATTTCCGAAAAAAAAAAATTGCTTCAAGTAAAATAATATTGTTTGAACGTAAGCTACACTTTCTCGTCTGTTGTACTTCACTGGCTTTTACTTCGTTTTGAGCCTAATTCCGAAAAAAATTGAAGCATCTTTTTTTTTCGGAAATTTTTACGAAAAATGACCAAACACAAAATTTTATATTTCGAGTTTTTATTAGCTTGAAATTTCAAATTGTGCCCTGAGCAGTTTTTAGATAATGAAATTAAAGATTATTGAAAACAAAATCTTTCTCGGTTAATAGACGAAGCCCAAAACATAACCTTTTTAAGGAACTTGATATTTGGCACTGTTTCCTAGTGCCTGGTAGAGCTCATTGTCGCGATCGAATTTTTTTTTAGTTTTCTTCAGAATTGACCAACTGAACTCTGTTTCTCAAAATCAACTCGCAAAATAAACGCTGTTTTCCCATTCTACAGTTTGGTATCAGGAGAAGCCGACTTCAAAAATATGTAATTTGCACTGGACCCCTTAAATTTCAATTTTAACCAACATCTACATCAGCGCTGGCCTATCTGGGCCAAAGTGACTTCTCGGATCTCTATTTTTAATAGTTAACTTGTTTCCTGAAAACATTTATATTTAAAATCTTCCCAGGATGTTTTTTTGAAATTCTCTATTCTTTTTTAGTTCTGAGATAAAGCAATGTTGTCGAGATTTGAACTTTGAAAAAAAAAATAGAGTTTATTGAACTTTTGCCACCGTGATTTCACGGATAATTTTATGAGCTGAAAGAATGAGAAATAAAAATAGTTATAAAATTAAAAATTTTTCTTTGTCTTTTGATTTACCACACATAAATTGTTTTTCGATTTTCTCTCGAAAAAGGTAATTTCTTGCAAAAACTATATATGATTATAGTTATTTTTGTGCAATAACAACAACTCTGTGTCCCTCCAACCAATATATGGAAAATTGATACTGTTTTACTTTTGAGACCTGGTAAAATCGGACAAACCATGCGGCGCGAACTAAATTTTTTTGTATTTTTTTGTCGCACAAACTTGATAAAAGTACTTTATGACGTTTGTTTATTAGAAGCAAAAAATATCGCGAAATGGTCTGTTACGGTGGCCACATTATTCGTTGCGGTTATTTTTTTTTCTTTATAATTTATATGACAAAACTGATTCTTCCATACGTTTTTCTACATTGAAGGTTTTGGTGTGTTGGTGTGGTGTGGGTGGTGTGTGTGCACGCAAAAGTATCGTAAAACCCGAAAAAAAATATAATTTTTAACTCTTTTTTTGTTATCTATCAAATAATTGTTGAATCCTATCGAATAAATAGTTTATATTTTAGTTAACTTGGGGAATAAAAATATGATTTTTTTTAAGTCAGGTTGGCTCAGATTTGGCCACCGCTGAGTACGTCACTGTTCATAACTTCTGAGTATGTGGGTAAGGGAGTAACCGACGGAAGCTGTATTTCAAAATCCATACATGGGGGAAACTTAATTTTTGTTGCATCTTAAATTTTGTCATCGGTTTGCTTCCGAATCGATTAAAAAATTTTGGATTTGACCAAAAACAAATTTCGGAAAATCGATTTTTTCCTAAGTATTTTTTTCTGTATTTATGCTTTATTTTTTGAACGCTATGATCGATGACCTTAATTTAACTTGCACCAGGTAGCCTGCAATGTAATCTTGAACTCCACTAAAAAAAATTTAAAAATCTCAAAAAAAAATTTCAATAATATTTCTTAGATGGGGAAATGGTCAAAATTTTGTGGTACCTGAACTTTGCACATGTGTGCAATGCACACTGTGCATCAAAAACTAAATCAGATATCGAGAAAGCCAGGCCATAGTACCACGTTTCTATCGATTGCGAAAATGAGAATTTTGTGTGAAAAGTTTTTGATACCAGTGCTGGAAATTATTTTAATAAAAACGCTAAAGATACCGAAATCGGCAACGTGGTAAATGTTCATCGATTTTTCGCAAACTAGACCTTTTAATCGAATTTCTTGACGCATAGGTACCCGAGAAAAACCACCATTATTAGTGGGCGCGTACAAAAAAACTTCTGATGATTTCCTTGCGAAATGATTTTATCGGTAAAAAAGCCGAAAATCGATTTTTCTTTGGTGACCGGTACTACTCTACCGGTATCTCATACAAAAAACTTTTGTTACTTTTTTGACAAATTCAGACATTTATCTCCAACATACGGTAATTTCAACATCGTACGACTCTTCCTCATTAAACTACAGGTGTTTAAAAACAGTGAAACGCGTCGGTTACTGCCTTAAGACCGTTGTCCGGTTTTGTCTAAAGACTTGTGTCCAAGAAAGTGTATTTTTCAAAAAATTATAAAATAAGCGATATATATTAAAGGATAAGGTCCATTTTTAAGATATTGAAAAACGGAGTTTGAGATCGGTCGGAATCGGCACATCCTGATATTTTGGGTTATACTGTATAACTTATACAGTATGACTCAGACTATAAATTTTTACTGACTATTTGGCCACTGAGCCGATTTTTTCCTATTTTCGGTATTTCACCAGTAAAAAAGTGGATTTGTTTTTAAAAATACAAGAATTACCAAAAAATAATTATATTTATAAATGTCAGTCGCAAAAAGATGAATTAAAAAAAAATATCGGTATACTGTTAGGTAGCGTAACTTATTTTGTTTAAAAAAAACATGGAAATATTTCAGAAACAAATTGAAATTTAATCCTTTGCCTAACTTTGTTAATTCCTCCGGTGTCAAAACAAGTAACTTTTTGATCGTAGCATAGGATCTGTAATCTTTTGCAATAATCATCAATTTAGGCTTTTCAATCTTATCAGTTTTTGAAATTTCTTTAACTTCAGAAACTAACATTCTAAATGCCTCCCATTTGGGCATAATTTCCATATTTTTATTTCCTTTCGCATCAAAAATTCGACGTTTCCCAAGTGAAAAAACTTCCATCGCTCCAGGCCACTCTAACCAGCCTAAATCGCGATTTTCTGTGTGCTCCTTTTTGTATTTTTCCGCCAGAGTATAAAAATAAACTGGAGAAGAATAAATTAATGCATACGATAAAGCTTTTAATTCTTTCAAATCAGAAATGACTGTTCGATCACTTGGAGATATAAGGTCCCAAATTGGTTGAACATATTCGTCGGTCCATCGTCTAAGCCCATTCCATGTGATTAGAGACTCAACTGAAAAATGTCCTTATATGGATATTTTACGTTCATAGTTTGAACTGAGTAGTTTTATTAAGTTTTATTCAAAAGTATGAAAATAAAAAAGGTGAAAACAAATAAAAAAGTATCAACTCTATTGTTTTTAAAAGCCCCGAATTTCACGGTGAGATAGTTTAGTAATATCACAGATCGTTTTTCCATTTCCGGGTTTATTACCTGATTCATCTCAAAGTTTTTTTTTAAATCACATCTGTAACCATTCTAATGATTTCCAAAATATAAAGTAATGCGTAAAAATTGTCAAAAGCATGGTACCACTTTTAAACAATTTTATCATATTTTTGGGTTATATTTTAAACACAAAATCAGTGATATCATAATTTAGCGAAACTAAGGCCCGATTCGTCAAATTGCTTTTCGACCCAAAAAACTTTTCTGTTAAAATTCTACAATTTTATTCTCATTCTGAAGACGCAAAACATGTCAATAAAACCAATTTTAAGGGAGTACTGGTCGCATTTTAAGGCAAACAGGGTTTCAGCGTCGCCTCAATGAAGTACTAGAAACAGCAGCGAACATATGTATTTCAGTTTAGGGATAATTGAACATTAATCTTGCTTTCACAAAACAAATCGAAGGCCTCTGATTGGCCGGACCAATCAGGAACGACCTTTCAAAGTGGACTATTTTCACTTCAAAAGCCTACTCCTCCCTGAGTTTTGAAGATAGAGAATACTTTACTTTTACTTTTATTGACCACAGAGAACCTGGGCAGAACCCCAAGTTCAGTTTTCCTCAAAAATTTATCGGCGCTTAAATGAGCAAAAAACTGTTTTTTGGCCTTATTTTGGAGTGCCTCGGGAAAATACTACTCCTCCCTGGATTTTGACGGCAAAGCCTAAAACTGGTATGTATACGATCCTTGAGGATACGCGCAAAGCCCCTAGTTCGACAATTTGCATTTTTGTATTCGTCTTTTTGGAAACCGCGATTAAAATTCTCAGAATTTCAAAATAATTTTAAAAAAATCCACTGATTGTTCAAATCGCGATGAAAATACTTTTTTTTATGACAAATGAAAATAGAAAAGACATCTGATCAACTTATTTTTTTCCATATTTTCAGAAAAAATATTTTAAAACTAATCTGGAAAATTTCATGTCCGAGTCTTTAAATGCGACCAGCTACTCCTTAAATTGAAATAAAACATATCGATTCACACTTCCTGGTTCGTTTTTGCTAGAATTTATTTTTAGAAGTTTGCTACTTTCTCTTGATGCCACGAAAGAAGATCGTTTTAAGATTTAGGCACGTTCCTTGGTTAGTATTTCCATTTTTTTGTTTAAAACTTCCTGGTCTATGTATCTATTGAATATTTTCGTTTTGAAAACTTCTGAGTCTGTTTTTGTCTTATTTTCTGTTTCAAATACTTCCTGGCGTATTTTATTGATAATTTTTCTTGCTTTAAAAACTCGATGGTCGTCTTACATTTGCACGTTTCTGAACAGGCGGGACAGAAATATTGGCGCTCCGAGTCGAAGATCGGGGTGGAAAAATGGAAGCAGAGATTTTCACTTTTATACATTCTTACTCTGCAGCTTAAAATTCTAATGTTGGGGCACTGTTTTAGACATAATATTAATAAACAAATCGGAATTTATTTTGATTAAAGAGGATCATGAAGTTTATGGTGTGATTTCCGCGAAAACTTTTAGCCAAATCAAGCGTCTCCAAAACTCTCTTCTTCTGATTGAATTCTTGACATTTGGACTTTATTTGATTCGTAATCTGTTCTCGTCGTAGTATCAAACTTCGGAAATTTTCATATGTTGTGTAAATTTAGCTATATCTTTGAAAACAGATTAAGTAGCATCAGGAGTTAAAAAACGAACCGGAATTACAGACAGATGCTTTCTCTAGATTTGAAATGCAATAATCAGACATTTCTATAAAGATTTTTATATCAGATTTTGTCCCTAAAAAATTAGAAATTATTAAATTCAATCTCATTAAATTGACGATTCTTTGAAAAATATTCAAAGTTATGCCACTGTATAATAAGATAAAAATATGTCATGATCAAAAGCGGAAAAAACCTCTTTTTATTATTCGCTTATTTTGTGTGGTCATGAATGAGTCATGAAAAATACAAATTTCAAATCAACTCTTTGATTCTTAGTATAGATTATCGTTTTGTTGAAGAGCTTAACGCATTTTGGTGATTGAACTTGATATTTAAACCCAGGCTTCCAAAAGATTGGCTAGGGGTTTTGAATGGTACCGAGGGGATAGGGATGGATAGGATGGAAATTCATGCAGCATAGAGGGATAGGGCTGGAAAGTACCCAGTGGCCCTTTGATTTCCGTTTTATCCCTGGAAAGGGCCCTTCCCCGTTTTTATCCGTTTCTATCCTTTTTTTCCTATCCTTCTATCCCCCTATTCTCATACTTTATCCCCTTTTCGTATCCCTATCCCCCTTTTCGTCAAAATCATAAATATAAACACATCTTCAGAATTTGTGTTTCGTAGTTACAAAAAACGCGGGACAAAAAAGAGATAAGGCATATCCGCCGATTAAGAAGGGGATAACTCTATTCCTTCATTATCCGTTTTATATCCCGTTTGTTGGGGGATAAAACGGGATTAGGGATAGAATATGGCGTGGGGATGCATCCTTTGCTGGAAGCCTGGATTTAAACCTACACAAACTCCCTATAAAATTAATATTGTGTTTAAATATGAACGTCATTTTTGAACGCCTACGTTTTATTCATTTTTTATCGACCAAACTGAATTTTATCCCATATGCCGAAAGGGCTAATATGCCCGAAAATGTTTCAATTATCGCCGAATTTTGTGAGAAACCAACTTTCGGCGATATTGGGCCTCAACCCTGCTTTTTTTCAGTGTTTTGGCTGAATATAGTCCTCGAAAAATGAGCTTCATTTTATCGGACAAGGTTGATGCGTTTTAAGGGTTTCTTATAAAAGATCAAACCCGTGATTGATGGACCTAAAAAGCTCCCTAATCTAAAAACTCTCTCAGAAGTGTGGACCAATTTGATAAATCTAAGCCGTATTTTTGCAAACGGCACAAAAAACATATTCTGGACCACTCCGCGGTTTATTGAAGCTGCAATGACTTTTTTAACCGTTACCAGCTTACGTAGTACGAAACGACCTTCATCTGACTGATTTTTCGATGCTCAAATATTATTTTGATATCTTCAAAGAAAAATATGCTACAAATGATGAAATTTTCGACATGAGAACTTTGGATAAAAAACTATGTTTTGAGACAGCAAAACGCTGCAATTGGACGAAACCAAAAAATTGTGGAAAGCGGTCACATTTACCATGCGAAAATTTCAAATGCAAAAATGTTGCATGCCAGGACCATAGTACAAGGA